>JBCEZV010000019.1:5839828-5859543 GCA_039654365.1 Cataglyphis livida
ATATATGTGTGTGTGTATTGTACATTTATAAGTCCGATTAGAGAATACTATAGCAAGTGCTATCGCATTTTTGTATATGTTTTGCTAAAAAGTATATGTACAATATTTAACACATATATGTGTATGTATATGTGCTTCTTATTATAAATGTACGCTGTTACACGACCAACATTTATATCGTCAAATGACGATTATTCAAACATTCATGATTGTATGCACAAAAACGAACGAATGTTAAATTACGCACTGCATGTCACTCGCTATCGGAATACAGTATATACATATGTAACTAACAGAGAAGAATGTAAAAAGAAATAATTAATAAGCTATGTGTATGTATCCTATCCACGTCGAATTAATATACAAAATAAAAATATATTTTTAATGTAAAATAGTTACATGATTTTATTTTTTTTTATTTGATAAAAAAAAAAATGATGCGATGGGATATCGATCCACACACATTTTCAGCAAGAATGCATTTAATCATGGAATTATTTGATTACTGATAAAAACGTTATATAGTATAAAAAGTTTATATAGCAATACTTTACAAAAACATCTCATTTCTTTATTTTTTCGGCTTTACTCTTTTTTAACTTAATCTTTATAAATAATTAAAAATATTTGTATATGATATCAAACAAATTTACAAAATGCGCTTCCGAAATTCATTAATATATTTTGGATAGGATAATCTGCAGCATAAACTAAAATTTTAAGATGACCCCCATAGAAAAACAAGATGAAAATTGTACAAATAATTTGCACATTACTTCCTTTTCATTTTATTTCGCTCATACAGCTTAAGCTCCTTAAAGCAAGTGAGTCTCAATTTTGACTTTCTCATAGAGGAAAATATTTAAAAATTTGCGAAAATTACAATGTGTATAGACATTTTTCAAAAAATTTAAAATTTTATAAAAGATGAACCCTTTTACCGATTCTCACCAAAATCAATACCAACTATCCTTTAATGATGATTTTTTAATTATGTAAAAAAATTTCATCCAATCTCAAAATTTGCAAGAGTTAGAACGCGTACAAACATTTCTCAAAAAATTCAAATTTTTATAAAAAATAATCTCTCACTAATTAAAATCAATACCAATCATCATTTAATGGCTCTTTCATTTTTAAAAATTTAGCCCGATATCTTAAAAATTGTGGAAATTAGAAGTTTGTTCAATATGTGTACACAGTGCAATCAAAAAATTCCGGGACTATTTTTCTTCTGGACATATTAACTGCGTTATTTCTTGGTCTACATTTCTGAGTCCAGTTACTATATGTCTCTTGAAACTATCATTTTTTTTGCCGTCTTTGAATCAATACTTTAAATTTTGCATTTAATATTTTTTAAAATTTTTACGTTGTCACGATTTTCAAAATAGAATCATGAAGTTTTGTTTTAAATGTAAAAAGATTACAATAGAAACATATTAAATGATTTCAATGCAAGATGCATTGAAAAAAATTGTCTAACAGGTAAAATGTTCTTGTGGTATACACTGTTTAAGAATTGTCATGAAACACTTGAGGATGATACGAGATGCAAGATACGAAAAAAGAACGCTTTTTTATGAGAATGTCAAATGTATGCGCGCGCTTCTCGCCCAAAATCGCCAACTGATAATCGAAATGTCACATAAATTGAACAAATTAATACATGGGAAATGTTCACACTATCATATACGTATTTAGCAAAAGAAATATGCGTGCGAGGTTCATTTCGCACTCTTTGACACCGGAGCAAAGATAGCAGCGCGTTGTAGAGGCGCAGAATTTTATTGAATGAGCCGATAATTTGAACATTTTACTACGCGCTAGACAATCTTTTTCAAATGCATCTTGCATCATTTTGCAGCATTTAATGTGTTTCTATTGCCATTTCTCCATATTTAGAATAAAAATTTCTATTTTAAAAATAACAACGTAAAAATTTAAAAAAATTTTAAATGCATGCGAACTTTAAACTATTGATTCAATGGCGGCAAAAAAATATGGCAGATTCATAGTAACTAGATTCAGTGTAGACCAAGAGATAACGCAGTTAGTATGTCCAGAAAAAAATCAGTCCCATAACTTTTTGAATGCACTGTGTATTTCATACATATACGTACATACATAGATGTAGATACGTATATACATAGATATACATACATATACATACATATACATACATATACATATATATACATATATATTATTACATATACATATATATACATTACATGCATGTGGACATTTAAAAAAAAATATAATTTTTCGACGTTTTGCAACATTCTAAGCATATTGGCATAGAAAACTAATATAAATATTTTATTACAAAGCTTGAAAACAAAGCTTCTTTTATGATGAAGCTATTTTCGTCTAGCTTTGATAATTTCGGAAATATCAGCGTGGACAGATTAAATCGAACATCATATATTAATGTTAACGTTTGGCCGTATGTTTTTGGGACATTTTGTATATATAACGTTTGGCCGTATGTTTTTAGGACATCTTATACATATATATACATGCGCATGTGGCACCCGAAACCAAAACTAACTAATATAATTTATATTCAAGTTTTTAACATAAAATGGATATAAAGTCTTCAAATGACGGGTATTAACACAAGATCCAAAGTATTTTTTGTCAGTTCAATTTCTGATACAATCTCAATAAAAGGGATTCAGAATCAACGTTGTGTAAGTTAATTTTTCTTTTTGACTAACAATAAGTTCAGTTTAAAGGCAAAGATCCAAATAATAATTTAATTTAAAAGATATTTAAAAGATATTTAAATAAAAATTAACTCAGTTAAAGTTAAGTTAAAAAATTTTTAATTCATTAAAGTTAAAAGTTTTAATTCTCTCTATCCACAGCGAATTAATATATCCAATAAACTTATTGTATTTATTGTAAATGAAATATTCATTATGATGCTTAACTATTTTCATACGATTTTCACTTTAATATTGATGAATTATTTTAACTTGTATAAAAAAAGTTAATGAATTAATGTTAACGTTAATGCATTTATAAATAATTAATTTAAATTAAAAATTAATTTGTTCAAAATTAACTAAGTTAAGTTAAAAATTATTAACTTTTCAATTTTTTAATTTAACTTTTAAGAAAAAGTTAGAGGATCGTTTCGAGGGCCTGAAAAAAGTCTATATTTATGAAATTGTTTTTTGAAAACTATGCTGGCAATTTATTTTAAACTTTATACACATAATTATATATATTTTATCCATATAATTGTTAATTTAAAAAAAAAACAAAAAATGAAAATTACAGTTATAAAAATGTTCGTGCAATAGGTTCAACTTATGTTACTATAACTTTAGTTACTATTTAATCCTGATATATAAACATATATAACAGGGTGTTCTGCAACATGATGTCCATACTCGAAACTCTGTTTTTTTGGTCATTCTAAATAAAAAGTCTTAATATCCATATACCCTAAAGTCGATTGTTTTAAAGTTAGAACACAAAAACAAAATTGTAAAATAAGAATAGTATTATTTATTAAAGATAACAAAAATATTAAATAATAATTAAATACTTTCTAAATGTTCAAAATGACAACTGTTTTAATCCACACACAATTCTGCTGTTTGAGTTATTATAAATGTTATAGAATGCAAAAGAAGTCTCGTATCGTAACGTATATTTTACAAACGTATGTTATTTTGTCTATAACTGCTGCTGATTGACTGGCTTATCTATATAGACTAGAGATAAAAACACTTGTTTGCGTTGTCAAAGTTTGTCCAAATCAAATGCAGTTTTTTGAAATAATTATTTTTGAAATAATTATTTTTAAACATTTTTTTTTACTATAACTTTAAAACACTCGACTTTAGGATTAGGAGATATGTGTGTTAAGACTTTTCGATTCAAAATTACATAAAAAATACATAATTTTAATATGGACATCACGTTGCGAGACAATGTCTGTATACAGGCGTTAAAATATTAGATTAAGCTTTGAAACAGAATAAAGGACTTGATAATAAGGCGGCGTTTCATTTTAGTTTTATTATTATAGTATATTTATTTATTTATTATTATACTATATTTAAACTTTTAATAGAGGTTTTTAGTGTGTTTTGACAAATTGCAAATGTAATTTGTTTATCGTTATGAAGCGGTACATTCGAATAAAATTGGCATCTTATATATTTATAGAATAATTAATTGTAATGGACGAACAGCACAGAGCATGAATGTTTAGACGATGTCATTTTTATATTGAAGTTAATAGAAGAATCTTTGAGCATTTATCATCAAAAGAGTGAATTATTTTCGTATATTTGTTCTGTTTTTGTTCGAGATAAAAATATAATTTATTTTTTTCACTTATATGTTTATTTATTTATTGAAGTCATAAAATTCTTATTTTGTACCCTGTAGTATTAAAACAAAAAGTCATAGAAAAAAATATTATTAACAAAAAATATATTTCTTTTGAAGTCCTTTATTTCTCTTCAAAGTTTATTAAAAGTTTAATTTTTTAACACCCTGTGTGTGAGTGTATATAGGGTGTCCCATTTTTTTGTCAGTCAAATATCTTGATATCACATAGTTTTAAAAGAAAATGTTTCAGACAGAAGTTATATGGTTTCAAGGGGAACATAAGATATTGGCAATGATTTGATCTTGAATAGTCATTTGAAAATCACGTGAAAGTCATCTTCAATTTCTTAAATAACCTATATTTTTCGCTGCATATTTTTGTTTTGATATATAAAATATTTAATTTTCGATAATTGTACCGTAATATTTTTATGTACATAATGAAATGAATCAAATGATATAAAGAAAATAATTGTTTTTAAAAAAAAGGTATGTAATTATTCACAATGTATTTTTTATAACAATTATTTTGTTTTTCATGCCATTTAATTCATTTTATTATTCTGTATATAAAAATTTTACGGTAAGATTGTTGAAAACTAAATATTTTGCGAGATATTTTATATTTTATATCAAAGTATGTCAGATTCAAATATAAAATAACTTAAAAAATACTTAATGAAAAAATACTTTATTTAAGTATTTTAAAACGCATTTTGTAGTTTACCTCTCGAGGTAAGCTACAAACTACCTTTTTTAAAAACAATTTATTATTATTATTATTTTTTTATATCATTTGATTTATTTGATTTTATTTCATTATTCTGTACATAAGTATTACGATACAATTATCGAAAATTAAATATTTTACATTTTATTTAAAATTAGATATTTTATATTTTATACTAAAAATATATTAGATTATAATATAAAATAATTAAAAAAATACTAAATGAAAAAATACTTTATTATAGTGTTTTGAAACAATCTTGAGGTAAGCTACAAAAATAGCTGCAAAAAATATAGGTTTCTATTAAAAAAATTAAAAGTGATTCACGTGACTTTCAAACGAGTATCTAAGATCAAATATTGTCATCTTATATCTGCCTTGAAACTATACGATTTCTGTTTGAAACATTTTCCTCTAAAACTACATGATATCGAAATTTTTGATTGACAAAAATAAAATGGGACATCCTGTATATGTATGTATATATATTGTTATACATATAATATAATATATATAATATGTATATACGTATATATATGTATATACGTATATACATATAATATGTATATACGTATATACGTATATATATATATATATATATATGTATACATATATCTATCTATATGTATTAGTGGGCAAAATTTATTTTAAATAAGAAAATAAAATATAAAATAAATAAAAAATAATAAATAAATTCCATTTATCTATATTATTTATGAATAACAAATTAATACTACTTAATTATTATTTGCGGCTAACAAATAAATTCCATTTATTCGTTATCTTTTTATTCGTTATTTGAAATTTTTATATAAAAAGACGAATAAATTTTTTTAGTGACTTATTTTATTTAAATTTTATTTAAATTTTAATATCACTCTTTTTTCAAAGACATTATCGGAAATTTTATAGGAGCGTGGTAAATTAATCATTGCAGCATGTAAGAAAAATCTCTTAACGGGAGTTGAAGAGATTATCGACGTGTTGAATTTCATAAATATTTTTCGTATATTTCGGGGTATTTTGTAAGACATTCCAATCGTGTATCATGATTCGATAGATAAGAATAGAAGATCTATCATAAAAAAATTATAAAAAGTATTTCAAAAAATAATAATTACTTCAAAGAAGAAATCAAATACTTTTTTAACACAAGTTTCCATGTAGGTAGCAAATTTTCTGCAGCTAGATCTTTGATTTTTTTAACATTTATGTGTCACTGTAAGGATTAACCTAATAAAAAAATTGAAAATGACAATTGTCGATGAAATGTCAAAGTCCCTTAAAAATTAAATAAATTATTTGAACAGTTTTCAAAGCAATCATTTAAAAAATTGTTATATAAAAAATAATATTTATTTTGAATAAAAAATAACGAATAATTAGCTTCTTCAAATAACAAATAACGAATAAAAAATTATTCGTTATTTAACTAAATATTTATTCAAATAACGTCCAACACTGGTATGTATATGTGTGTATATATATATAAATTTGAATTATTTAAAAATCAAATTTTGTAATAAATAACTTATAAATTATTATAATAACTTGTGCAATAAACAATTTTTAAATTAAAACATTTACTAAAAAAACACATTTTCCATTATAACAGATTTTTCTAATGGTATCTAGATATGTTACCCGAATCTGGATAATCCAATAAAATATATCATGTAAGCGGCAGAAAGAAACAATAATATTTAAAATAATATTCACATATTTATATAAACATGTCTCATTAGTAAAAAACGTGCATACTATTATCGTGGATAATCTCGCAAAATTGCGAATAAAGAATTCGGCCATCCTGAATCCGAAAATAATCCGCCAAGTCACAAATTTCTTTATCCGATAAGCCAATCAGGCCTTTTAAAGGTCCGGCCAAAACGGAAATAAATTTGGATTCTGCATATTTAATAATTATATAGTTAACATGTTGTAAATATATTGCAAACTTTAGATATATACTATCATATTAATATTTAAACATTTCTGCAATTCAATTTTTAAATAGATTTTAATCTTATATTCAATATTATTTCCTCGAACAACAAGATCCTCCAAATATTCACAGCCTCAATTGCTTTTTCTGCATAAATGTTACATTTACAACTTAAATTTGATTTTTGTATTTTTTGAATTTATGCATTTAAAGTTTAGATAAAAATTTATATGATAAAAGTAAAAAATTTATATAATGATATAATTACATAATAATCCAACTATACTAGAATAGAAATAATAAATAAGAGCTCGAAGAGCTGAAAAGAGAAATCCTAGCAATACAATATTATCGATGACTTCTCATTATATCGAGTGTCTAAAGATAACCGTTCTCACTTGATAATTTTAAAAACGTCAAAAGTGATGACTTATTATAATGCCAATTTTCGATATTTATACCTGATATCACATAGCGGTTGTCAGGATCTAAAGGTTTATAGTATTCCCATAAATCGAGTCCGATGCGAAAGACAGCGGCTCGTATCTTATTGCAAGTACGCCAAACATCGTGTAGCCTAAGAACCTAAAATCACTCTTTCTCTCAAAATTCATTGAAGAAAAATCTCATTTGCAACTTTTCATCTCAGAGAAGTTGGAAAAGAAAAAATAACTGCCTCTTACTTTTTGTTCTTCTGGCATTTTTACGATTTCTTTAGTAAATATCACAAAAAAATTTTACGCGACGTCAAAATATATATGAACTAACACACAAATGGCGAAAATTTAATTTAACACCGAGACAAAAATCAATCGCGCAAAAATAAAAAAAAAAACATATAGAGTAATCTGAGAAAAAGTTATAATTATCGACGAAATATCTTGTATATAAAAGTATGCTCAAACTAAATTAAATTCCCAAATTTTTGCACTTGCAAATTGCAAACATTTCATACAACAACGTCGTATGTTATAAATCATCTTTGTATAGAAAATACACAAGTTGTAATAAAAAACGGGATATACAAGTATATCGTACCAAGTTCAAGATAAAAAAAAAAATATATATATATATATATATATAGTATATATTACCTATTTTTGTCTACGTCGCAACAAAAATTATACGAGGCTTCGTTTATTTCATCGATCATCGCGATCCAGCAATCCGTATTACGAGCGATCAAATTTACTTGACCAGCGTAAAATGTTATTGATGAAGACATTTTGAAGAAACGAACGTATGTGAAACTGTTTGTCGGGAATCGAGAAAAACAGAGAAATTGAGCGGGATTCTTCGCGATCTCCCATTGGCCGACAGTGGCGCACAGTTCTTTCCAGCGACCCTATTGGCTATTCACCTTCCCGCCAGTCTAGTTGACGAAACTTCCGGTACGCGTACCGCTAAATCCGTTTCCTCTTTCTTCTCTCCGCGTGTCTACTCTCTCATCCTTGCCCCACCATATTGATGACGCATTCTCCCGCCATTTCTCATCGATTGGAATGTAATCAGGAACGTAAACATTCGGCTTGTTTTGGTCGATCGCATGACTGTCGTCTTACTCTATTTATTTTCCAGCTGACAATTTTTTCAACACAATTTTTATTTCGCTAAAATTATTTTCCGTCTCATTATATAAAGTCTATTTAAGGCAAATTAATAATATATTCTTGATCCAACAATTTTTTTTTAAATATTTACAATTTAAGAATCTGATATATATATATAGAATTAAACTTGAAAAAAAAAAAAAAAACAGATAAAGATTATAATTTAAAGCATTTTAATACTTCACATGTGATAGTGTAAAGTGTAAGATAAGTGCAAGATAATAAATTCGTATAAAATAAAACAAATTTAATTAAGAAATAAATCCATTAAAAAAATTGATCAATCATTTTTCTTACCGCTATTCATCTCCTCCAACAGCAAACACACGATTCATTCAGCACAAAGTCAAGATGAATTAGATTATCATGTAGACTTTCGTTATTTATGTTAAATTATTTCATGAATGAAACTCATTCAGCGAATACTCAATGGAAACCTTACATATAAGAAAAAGATAACGAGATCAATCTCGCGATCCCATCTTAGATTATAGGAAACCTCTAGGATCTCGTCAGAGACTGACGCGGTAAAATTTGCGCGCTATGTTGAGCAGAATAAATGTCGGACCGAGATAAGGGGATATCTAGAACGCGTCGCACGATCCTGAAGTGACAGCGCGTGATTGGTTGAGAGGGATGCGCATCCCGTGATGCCTCGCGCATGTGAATCACGAGCCGAGAGCCGAGAGCCGAGAGGAACGAGGGAACGCAAGACGACAGGCCTGGGCCGGTCTTCTTCATTCGGCAATCGGACGATACGGACGTGTCGTGCAGTACGATCCTTTACTCGAGTGTATCCATTTGCAACAGCGTTGCGTGCGAGTCCACGTGTTTATTTACGCCGTGCGTAAACGTAAAAAAGCGACGATGGCCGATCAGGAGGGCAAGGATTTCAGCGAAGATATTGCGGAGCAGAACTTCGCCGAGCAGAACGGCGATGCCGAAAACGGCGGTGCCGGCGGCGACGCCGCGGACAACGGTCAGGAATCTCAGGAGGACAGGTAATTCATCCGTCGATCATTTCTCCCCGCGCGTTTGATCGTCGATTGTCTCGGATCGCTCGCGGATCTTAATCTCGTCCGGTGATTCGCGCGAATATCGACGATAGTTTCGTGATTCGCGACTCGCGAGTCGCGACGCGTCCCTCACAAAATGGCGAAGGCGTGCGGCAGTCGCCTTTCGGCATATCCCTAATCCGTTTGCATCCAAACGACGCGAACGCTCTCGTTTCAATATTACGGGCTCTCTGCTTCGTCTTATCGTGTCGCGTACGCGGATATTTGTCGTTTGCGATTAGAATTCTTTGATTCGAAAAATACGAAGGTACACAATGTGCTCGCGTATGAATGAATGGAAGCACCGAACGCGGGCTCTTCAAGGGCGCGCCCAAACATCGTAAGAAAAAGACAGATGAATGGAAAGAGATGGTGGAAATGTAACATATAGTAAACGCGAATGTACGAATTTATCGCGAATTCAACACGAGGTACATAAAAAAAGGCGTCATTTTGCTGCTTGGTCGCGCTCGCCACTTCCGTTACAAGCACGTGGAAATCCGTCCCTTGCATCGAGCGGAAATATCGCGCGTACAAATGAGTCATCTATACGGAATAACATTCATGTTTTCCTAATAATCCCCGGTCAAATAAATAGAAAAATAAAATCATTCAAGGAAAGCGCAATGTGCCAAAGAAAAGAAAAGCTTATATCGTTGCTGTACGAAATGTGCGCAAAATGTTTATGGACTTGTAAGTTCTGTAAGTTTTCATCTCTCTAGCCGTTGTCTCGCACAACGTTGTGCTCTTCTTTCTTCAATCCATTCTTTTCAGCGTAACCAGATCTCGAGTTGGATGAATTTTTACGATACAGTATTCGTATCTGTAAATATTTTTTAATGCACAATTATACTCTCGTTTTTTTTTCTTCTGTCACAGCATTCTATAAAAGAAAATTTTGCATTTCTCTCTCTTCTTTTTTAATTTTTTTTTTTTTTTTTTTTTTTTAATTTCTTTTTTTCTGTAATATTGCATTTCTGCAAATCTTTACATTAGTTTGTGATAGCTCTACAAAAAAAAGGGGGTAAGCGTCGCTGTAGATTAAATTCTAAAGATATATAAAACTTTTCAGGAAAAAAAGGATGTAATCTCCAAATTTTATAAATTTAATGAAAATTAATATATATAATTAATCTTTGCTTGTGCTTGATTATCGATATACATTGTATATTTGAAAAATTATTGTTGAATATAAATTTGGAGATGTACTTCTTTTTATCCATAATTAAAAATGTCTTCATAACAAGGGACGTGACTTCTATGTACAAAAATAACGGAAGTAAATAGCCAAGCGTTGGTGCTCCACTCTATACTATCTAGAATAATGAAAAAATTGGAATAAAATATTGCATGCTACATTTTGCAAGAGTAGATAAGATACTTATGCGTAATATGAATAAGCATTAGTCTGTAACTTTATATGTGCTGCTGTTACAAGGTATACGTATTTATCTGTTGAAGTTTCGTAACTCTGTTGTAAAATCCTTATTTCCATTCCTTTTATCTTAATTACTTAATTATAATTCTGTAATCGATAAAGAGAAAAATTGTGGATTCTGCAGTTGATCAGATTTGTCGCAACATCACGCAAGTAATAATTGTAATCTTTATAGAGTGTAAACTTTCAAATATACAATTTTTTGGCCAACTGAGTCTTCTATTCTTGTACATTGTATTGCAGCTGAATTCTGGTAATAGTCAATTGCTTATGATTGACAGTATATACATTTATCTGGATTTGTGTGAACTGAAACCGTGTGAAGCCTTATACAGTGATTTCAAAGTCAGAATTATTACGAGAAGTCTACGTCAAGTTCAAGTCCATCATGTTCCCTCACGAAGCGCAGTGGAAGTCGAGTTAATTCTGTCAGATTGATAAGTCTCGCACAGATACACACTTGCCTGCTGGGTCACGCGTAGAGTAATTTCCGATCCAAATGCTGTTTGGGCGTGACCAAAGCACAGAATCACTAGGGCCAATGCAAAAATCTCCAGTAGGTCGGAACGCCATTAACTCCAGTTTATGTGGCTTGATCTGCAGGTGATCAACAACGGTTTTCACATGGCGGGCGGCTCGCAGATGGAAAACATGACCCGACCAGCTACTGATTACCGGCGTGTGATGTGACTGGTGCCCACGGTATTTATCACCAGCCCTAGACGATATTAAAGAAATCAAATATATTAGTAATAACAGATCAATTATTACGTTGAATGAACTGACAGAAAAGCGATAGAAAACAGAGCTTGTAACTCATCATTAAAATACAAAGAAAGAACAAGAAATATATACATATATCAAGATTTGAGACAATTCTTGCATTGTATATTTGTCAATGAGCGTTATGTAAAGACAGTAAGAGACAGAGAAATGAGAAAGAGAGAGAGACAAGCACATACATATATACACATAGAATAATATACATACATATATAAATAGAAATAAATATTTGATACTATTGATCTATATTATGTACACATAGATGTGTCAATCGAAAGTATCGTCTATCATTAAATTATAATGTAAAAACAATTTTTTTAGCTTTTGGATATAGAGTTGCAGTTTATCCTAGCATATGCCATATTCTTTGGACCAATCAGCAGTCAGAGTACCACTTGGAAAAATTAAATCTTGTTTCCTTTAGGCGCAGCTGTATGTCAACTGGAGTTGTAACTATTGCTTGGGTTCTCTATGAATGTCAATATAATAGTATCTTGCTCTCTCAAGCGTTGACTTTTTTTTACATATATATATATCTACTTTTTTCCAAGTTTTTTATTTTCTTTTAATTTACAAAATTTTTTTTTTTTTTTATTTTTTATCACGTTTTAAAACATTCGAATCTCAAGGTCTCTGTGATGTGCAAAGCAGTCTTCTCATGATTATTTCTCATAACTTTATAAAGATATTAAATACATATAAGTTATTTTCGTAACTCTAGGAATAATATTCTCCTACATTCTTATAATTCCTATGTGAATTGTGATTATTATGTTTATTATGAAGTCTTTTCTAAATTTCGATGTTAGTGGTTTAATTGTTTAATAGTTTTAGCTTAAACATATGCGTCATAGATATACATATATATAAATATTTATGTGTAGTCTCTTATACTTACACGTATGCGATATATAATATACACACATTTGTTTAAATCAAATTTCTTACTTAAATCTTTTTGATCAAATCAATCCAGTGCCCCTTTTGCGAATGACACTACAGGTCTGTTTCTTGCATATATCGCGCGTCTGCATTCAATTTTTTCATATCTTAACATTGATTTTGATCTTTCCAGGGGTCAATTCAATATTTCTTCTTTTTTTCAATAATAAATAAGAATTGTTTCTCGTTTATCAAAAGTAAAATTTTCGCTTTGATCTCAGTTTTTACTATTACTTACCACGTTTGAAAAATTCATCTGGTGAAATAAATTCGTTCCGTTGCTTTACAGGTCGGCTGGAGCTAACCAGGATTCTCTGAACGATAGGTATTTTCAATCTTTATTACTTTTTTCTTTTTTTTTTTTTTTTTTTTTCTTTTTTTTTCAACAACAACATAACGGAAGTGTTAAGAAAGTGAAAGAAAAATTGCATGCGATAATTCGGAACGATAATGAAAAACTTAAAAAATGCAAAAGTTACGTATCCAGGTGATAATCGGCTACGCGATTATTTCATAACTTGTAATAGTCACTTGCGAAAGAGGCTGAGGCACATTACTATGCGCTATCTTTTACCGTTTTTATTACAGATAATATTTTTTGCGCACAGTTGCAGAGACATTTGACAATTTGCTGACATCGCAATCCTGAATAACAATCCTATTTAAACTGATAAACTGTAAATTGTTTGCTATAAATATTCGGTTCCATGATAATAATTTAAAAATTTAAAAATACCTTCTGTTTGCTTCTATTAGTTTTAATTTTCTCTTTTTTTTCGCAGGAAATTATTTGTTGGCGGTTTAAGTTGGGAAACAACCGACAGTGAGTAACTCTCGCTTTTTAAAATTATCTCTAAACAATAAAAAACTGCAAAGTTCTAAAAAATTATAAAATTAGAGAAAATAAAAGAGTATGCTATGATGTAATTTCTTAGGACACCTTTGGATGACAGTATCAAGAGAATGTCATGTGAAAAGAATTGTTTACTGAGCTCAATATAATGATTAGTTATATAATTATATTTTAAATCTCAAGTATGTGTTATATTAAACAAATCTTCAGAATTTTTACAAAGATTGTCTTACCAATTTTTAGAGGAACTGAGGGAACATTTTAGCACATATGGCGATATTGAAAGTATCAATGTCAAGACAGATCCTAATACGGGACGATCAAGAGGGTTTGCCTTTATCGTCTTTGCTAAGGCTGAATCTCTCGATAAGGTATTAAGTTTTGGATTTTTTATATAGGTTTTTTTTTTTTTTTTATACATATGAAATGATGATACTATTAGTCAGTTCTGCTACTGAATATATATGATGACAATTCTTTTCTGAATTTTTATAAGAAATGTTTTTAATGCATCATCATATTTTTATACTAAGCAACTATTTTGTAAGAAACATTTATATAATTTTCAGATTATGGCAGCTGGTGATCATGTTATCAATAATAAAAAGGTTGATCCTAAGAAAGCAAAAGCCAGACATGGTAAAATATTTGTCGGCGGTCTTTCAACGGAACTTTCCGACGACGACATTAAGAATTTCTTCTCGCAATTTGGAACTGTAAGCATTATATCATTTTTTTGCACATCAAATACTTTAAATCAGCTTTTCCTACAAATAACAATGAAATATCTGAAAATCTTTCAGATCGTCGAGGTAGAGATGCCATTTGACAAAACAAAGAATCAGAGAAAGGGATTCTGCTTTATCACTTTCGAATCTGAACAAGTGGTTAATGAACTACTGAAGACCTCAAAACAAACAATAAATGGTAAAGAGGTGAGTGAATACGTGAATATACAACTTATATTTATTATTACACACACACATACAAGGGCCTTTGTTTAAATATTAACCTCTCTCTCTCTCTTTTTTTTATTTTTTAATTTTTTTTTATTTAATTTAATTTAATTTTAAATGAATATTAAAATATGTGTATTTTTCTCTTCTTCTCTTAAGACGATAATAAAAACTTTATACAAGACGATAAAGATTTTAATTTAAATAATATTTTTTATTACGAATATAATAATGACTATCTTAATAAATTTCAAATAGGTCGACGTAAAGAAGGCGACACCTAAGCCCGATGGTATGATTGGTATGCGCGGTGGACCAGGCAATCGTGGTGGTCGTGGTGCCAGGGGTGGCCGAGGTCGTGGATTCGGTCAAGGCGGATGGGGACAAAGCGGATACGGCGGCGGTTATGGCGGTGGCTACGGCCAAGGAGGATATGGCGGTGGCTACGATGGATATGGATACGATTATTACGGTGGCGGTGGGTACGGAGGTTACGGTGGCTACGACTACAGTGGATACGGTAATTTTATTGATTATTAATAGAGTCGCGACGACAGATTTAACGTCTGTACGATTATTGTTGAGAATTTTTTCTTTGCTTTTTTTGTTTTATTTTTTTTTCTTTCGAGAAAAAAAAGTGATCAATGGCAAATATGATTATTTGTTGTTACCGTCCCAGTGTATTCGGCAGACGCGATTAATAAGAACATTTTGAAAAAAATATATGCATATTATGTCTGCTTTAATTTCTTTGTCGCATATCTGAGTTGCTGTGCTGCTTCAATTTTTCTTTCTAATTAATCAATAGCGTTTTTATTGCAAAAATTATTTTACTGAAATAAGCTAAAAGACAAATCAACATCATCTGTTAGTATGCATTATTCAATCATGCAAAAAATGGAATAAGAGAAATTGACATTTTATGTATATATTATACAAGATGATAAAAGTGTGATAATAATCGTAATTTGATAGAGTATGAGTGCTGGTTTGCAGACAGATCAACTATAATTGTCAGTATATACTTACATACATATGTACATATTTACATTTGTATATACATGCATATATACATAAATGTATATATACATATACTGACAATTCCATATATATTTGTATTAAATTTAATTTATTGACTATGTCAGTATTGTAAACTGTAAAAGATTATAAGAAATTAGTTTATAATCAGTGGTAAAAAGCTAATTAATTTATATCGTCGACTATGTTGCTCTTATACTTAGCTAATGTAAACCAGCAACTCATGCTCACGAAATATGTCTTTTGAATAATTCTTTCAACATATAGCATGATGCAATATATAGATATTCATGCATTCATAGAAATAGGATTCGAAGATTATGTGAATCAAACACAATTTTCCATCTTTCTATCTTTTATTTTTCAACTTTCTATCTTTTATTTCCAGGGTTTGGATAATCATTTAACTATAACTAATCTAATCTACTTACTCTAATAATTTGTTGAGTTATATTCTTTGATTGCTTGTTGAGATACTTAATTAACATATATATATATGAAAATAATCGGTAAATTTTAATCGAACTAATTCCTACAAATATAAAATATACTAAATTAAAATTAAATTCCCTCAANNNNATTATATATTTATATGCATACACATATGTATGAATAAATATAACATAAAGTTGTCAGTAAATGTGTGAAGGCAGAGAGAGAGACAGAGAAAGTTTTTACAATATTTCTTGTGATCCTTAAACGGTTTAAATATCTTTAAATTAATATTATGTATTTGTATTATGTAACATGTATTATATCATCAATTTCATTTTTTAATTGATGCTATAATACATGTTATTAATATAATTATATTTATATTAACATAAAATTGTGTAATTGGTCCATATTACAAAATGTAATATTAAAATGGCAGGTTTAATAAATTATAATTTACTCTAATTATTATTCGATAGTATTCCCATAGATTCGCTGATTAACGTCAAACAACAACAAATAAATCTTATTTATTTTTTTTATCTCGTTCTAAAATATCTTTTATTGTTTCCGAGGACTTCAAAAATCATGCATTCACTGCAACATTATATTTTAACATACATGAAACTTCAAGGCGTATGTGTTGTGTAGAGAACATTAAAGTAAAACTGTATAGGATATTATATTGTATGAAACTGTACATTCAATCCTTTGTTCCTGTTTTCGATATCACTATGATCCTCGCATGCTGTTTCTCGTTTATTCCATATTTTATAACGAGCATGTTAAAGTCAAACGCGATGAAATCACAAACACTAAACATATATGCTTTTACTACAACACATGAGAATGATCGTATCCCATATGATTTTCAAGATTAGCTTATTAGACATCCTATTTAAGTCAAAAGGCACTATATCTATTAAAGTTGATAGAGTATATATAAGCTGAATAATTTCTTTGTTCCTAACATTTCATCTAATCAAAAAATATTTTGAAAACTTATGATCTATTATAGAAAAATCTTATCCTTTGACTTCATTAATTTTTCGATTTTTTAAAAAGAATATTATGTTATTATTTTTGTTCTGATATAATAGCAAATCATTTTCAGCATGACATAAATTATTTCAATGACATAAACTTTACATGCATGTCATTTTTGCATTCATACAACTGCTGAATCATTCCACGTGTGCTCCAATAATCTCTGCATCCTAACTCAACAATTTTTATAATCAGAAACTTCAAGAAAGCTGCTTTTTATTAATGTAAAATATCAGAACATTGCATTATGTAATACAGTCAATTACTGGCTTTCAGGATATATTTCGTGGAAAATGTTTTCTAAAAGATAAAACTATTAATATTAGACACATGAAATTATTAGTATCATTATGTGAAATAATATATAATTAATTATCTTATTTTCGAGCTCCACACACGCTCCACATATATTTTCTTTTAATGTAGAAAAAAATGAACGATTTTATGTCTCGGTACGTATACGATAACTGATCCCATTATGCTCTTTATGCCGTGTGTTCCATGAAACGCAGACGGATACGGCTACGGCGGTGGTAATTACGATGGTGGCTACAGTGGTGGGCGTGGTGCACGCGGCAAAGGTACGCATTATAGCGTCCTTTCTCTCCCATGTATTTCATATTTATTCGTCATTGATGACATTTTGAATGGCATATATTCCATCGTCTATATTCTTTGTACATATTAATTACATTCATCTATTTTTTCTTTTTTTGTTTTTCACAAAATCAAAAATTTCACTTACCCGCTTTCTCTTTCTTTTCATCGTTTGCTGTCTGCCCTTACTTGAATATCTGTTTTCTTTACCTTTTATCTTTATTTGTTTTACAATTATTGTGTTGATATGTGCATGTATGTGAAACATATGGAGATGAATATAATTTTTCACACACATATAAATTGATGGAAAAATTATTTCTATTAGACGACAAAAAACACGTGATCAAATTATTGTAAATTATATTATAAAAGTGCAATGAATTTTTGACTGCAGTATATTAAAAAATATATACTATATAAAATATATAGTATATTATAAATATATAATACTTGGTAAATTTTTGGATATCGCTCTTGTGAGCATGAAAAAACATTGCAATGTCTATATTCATCTTTCCATAAAAACTTAATTTTTCCTATTTCTAACATCTAATATATGTATCCTTAAATATTATCTGACATTTAACCATTGATAGCCATAGAAATATGTATATATAAGGAAGATGAGAAAAATATCAATTGGAACGCAGCCTGCAGCTTACTGCCTTAGCCTGTAGCCTTTACATAGATACTCAATAGCTTTCTTTTAGCTTGTACTATATCTATTATCTTTTAACTCTATTATTTCCAAAGAAATATGCTTGACATTTTCTTTTGTCTATATTATTTAGTTTCTTGTATGAACAAACTAGCATTATATGCAACTGGGTGGGAGGGTTTAACTAACAATATGCGTTACATGGGTATGTTCCAGGAGGTTCAGGCTATGGTGGCAAGCAGAGAGGTGGTGGTGGTCGTCAGAACCAGAGGCATCAACCCTATTAATGAGGAGATTTTCCTCATTTGCGAATGCAATGCAATTTGCATTGTAACTGCCGGTGAGTCAGCTCCAAAGTTCCTAATGTTCTTGCCTCTATCTCTGCACACCTTGCCAAATTGTAAGAAAATTCTTGTGTATAAGAAAATATCGATTTTGTATCAGCAAAATAATGTATGTGCATATAATTTTTGAGAATACTTAGATATTCTATTGAGATAAAATTTAAAATATCAATTTTAAAAGCTAGAAAATAAGATATATATTCACTTACATTTTTAAAATTTTCTATTTTTATTTTTTACATGTCTACAAATAATTATTTTTAATAATAAGTAAAATTTTTTAAATTTTCTAAACAAGATTAAAGCTATCATATTTTTTCTTAATAATCCTTTATCCTCAAGTTGTCCATCGTTTGCCTTGTTAACTTGGATGAATATTCTATTTTGTATGTGTATCACACAAAATTTTATGTTATTTTTACTGCGCCAATTTATGTCGAATTTTTACCTTATTTCTACGTTTTAACTCCTTTGTATATTTGTTACGCCTTTTTCTGCATCAAACCTATATGATATATATTTATTTATTATACAATATTTTATTAATTTTAACTTGTGTCTGAAATAAAGTGTGCAATGTGTATAATTTAAATGTTTTTTTTTTTTATTTTTTAAAATTTTTCTTTTTCAGGTATTACGAAGCGGGATTCCCGTTCAAGATCATATTATTCGTCCAATCATTCCATTAAATCACATTATCTTCGGCAATAGTACTGAAATGCGAATATTCAAACATCAGAATTTTAGCAGAAATCATTCGTTATTTTCTTTTTTGTGTATATATAAATATATATATATATATATATATATATATATATATATAAACATGCTTTTCAATTACCATAGAGTTTATTACCATTTACGTCCGCATTGCATAGCATATCGTGAATAATTATATTGATAGATCATTTTAATTTTGTCTACA
>JBCEZV010000019.1:5864142-5884253 GCA_039654365.1 Cataglyphis livida
AGATATATAGTGTATGTATGTATATGTGTATATATCTATCTGTATATATATATATATATATATATATATATATATATATATATATATATGTATACATATACACCCGCCCTATTATTTATACGCTATTATTTAAGATAAATTAATTCGCGCGTATAAATACGTATGCATGTTCCTGCGAAAAAGAAACAATTCTTTACTGTATATAGATTTAATTAATCTAATTACTATACACACTATAAAGATCGACTTTTCATTGCCGACATTCATGCCCAAATATCTCCTCTCCAGACAGCATAGAAAAGCCAAAAGACATCTTAAAAATATCTAAAACATAATAAAACATTTCTTAAGTTGTTTTTTCGTCATCTTTGAGAAACTTGTGCTGTCTGGATCTCTTCTGTCGTATGTTATTTAGAATTTATTAATTGAAAAATTCATGAAGATATGGTAATTTTGTGAAAAAATTTTTTAAGCAAGACTCTAAAATCTTATCTTTTTTACAATAAAATTTCATTTTAAAAACAACACAACTTTTGTAACAAATCGTTTTGAAGTATAATCGTTTGTCATCAATCTTAAAACCATTGATCTCTTAATAGCACAAAAAAATTGTGTATAATAAAATTGTAAACATATATATATATAAGATTGTAAGATTGTAACATATATATATATAAGATTGTATTACAGTTAAGGTGAAGAATTTGCAAGAAATATCTTGTGATTAATTATGATTCTCGGCAATTAAATGTCGATACGAGAATAGTTTTATTTATCATTATTATGTCTCATGCCGGTTTGTCGTAAATTCTGGTAATTATCGTCCGTATAATACATCAAATGCAGTACGATAATATATATTAAAGAGAAATTATGTCATTAATATCATCGTATATTATTCGAATAATTTAAATTCAACAATAAAATTATTTTTAATTACATTGCTAATTCTCAGTCTGTCAAGCAATTCTTAAAAATATGTGCATCACGTGTTCAACGGAAGGATAATAATGCAATAAAAATTATAAATAAAATTATATAATTAACTCTTTAAACTGTCGGAAAGATCTCAGTGCCCAAGAGTGTACTTTTGTCTATTTATCTACTTAAAAAATTATTCTAAAACCTTATTGATGTGTACACTTTAATAATTTTAATAATATTTCTATACACCTTACAATTATGAAATTAAAGCCAACGATTTGACAACTTGAAGCTTGTAAATATATACTTTTTGTTTTTAATCTCCCGCGCAAACAGACACAATGCAGATGAAAGCTGTTGCACATTACGCATATAATTGATTTTAATTTTGCGACATGTTAATCGTGCATTTAATATATTTCATTAGTATCTCTTATTTATAACCATCAAAAATTTATTTACGCTATTCCTGTAGCATTTAGATCATTATCTCGGCAATCACAGAATTATGAACATCGCATAACATCACACTTATCAAATCTAAACAGAGAGTTTAAATAATGTAATACTTATTTATTTATGTATTTTCTATACACTGATTAGCGACTTGGTTTCCCCAGTTTTTTTTTTTTTTTTTTTTCTTTTTTTGTTTTTTATAATACCGCTTACTATCAAACACCCGTATCTGATACAACGGGTCGCTAAAAGTTATATATTAAAAATTCTTTAAAAACTTGTATTATTATTACTAATATTATAGATAGAATAAACCAATATTTGATGTTAAGAATTTAAAAAGAAACTCACAAAAATAAGAAAGAATGGAAAATTCTTTTTCTCCCTTGACAATGAGTAACAAAAATCGAGATTACTCATATAAAATTTACAGTTGATCCTCTTGACATGGACACGTTGGAACAAGTTAATTAATCTAGCTACAATTATATTCTCTGACATTATATTCTCGTGTAAACGCGTATGGTTCAATGTTTCGAGAATATGCTACGAATATCCACGATGAATTACGTCATTGCCCTGACTTCGAAATATGACGCTTTGAGAAATTATTACATATATACACAAATGCAAATGTTAAATCGATACTTGCCTCCATCTCTCACATTGCAGAACTCTCGTGTGGGAAATGTGTATCCCGTTTCCCGTTGTCAAAAGTGCATCGCGAATATTTGGCAAATTTGTCGCGTCTGTAATACACTGCATCTAATATAGCTCCTAGAGCGTATCGAGTTTTTGTGAAACATTCGTCGAAACAGTTTCTCTCCCGATAGTCAGCGCACTTTGCGATGCACTTTCCATGATAAATATAGTTATCGAATTCATTGTATTTTCTCTTTGGATAAAATAGATAAAGCTGATTCACAGCATAAATATCAAGCAAAAGCTAGATCGACACATTCGCAACAAAATATGCACTGTTTCTAGCTTTAAGCTTAGTTGAGGTAGTGTGCTTATACAAAAAGCAAAATTCTTAAAATCAGACTAGAGTTAAATAAGCAGCGAGATTATCTTACTTTTATCGAATTCTTATGCAATTGTACATTGCAATTATCAACATTTAAAAATTTGGTGCTCGATATATATCCTTAGGAAACTTTTCAAATAAATATTCAATTGTTCTTTAATAATTCTGTACCTTGCTGCAGAATTTAATCAGTGTCTTTTTATTTTTTACGCGAGATATCTTCGCAAGATTTCTAAATCCGGACCACTTCGCTATTTATATCTGAGCTACTATATTACGCGGCCACCTTGGATACCGCCGTTGCCCACGCCTAAAGCCCTCTTTCTGATCCTTATCCGCCCACTCGGCTTTAACCGTACGTTAAACGTCCAATTGTCCAAATATCCAATTAATCAACTGTCCAATTATCTTGCCCACGTGTGAGCGATAACGCTACCGCTACGAAGTGCGACACGAAGATAAATAGGTAGATAAATAGACTATGAGCCCATTCGGGAAACTTACATTATCTACGAGACCACCCTAGCAAGATAGTTCACACTTGCATTGGAGTCATTGTCAATTCACAAAAGTTTTGTCGCTCCTGTCACTCTGCTTCTCGAAATAGTTGTAGGCAGTCGAAAGATCTTTTTCCATCTTCGTAAAATTTATAATCACGTTTTTTTTCTTGACTTTATTCATTGTCGGAAATTTTCCCCTATTTGACGGACCTCTCTCGACGATCTGGTCTGGGAATGAAGAAAGAATCAGGTCCATCTAAAAACAGAAGATGCGAGACGATGAGTACAGAGAAAGAGAGAAAAAGACGTGACAATGGAATTTCATTATCCAGTGGAATTTGGAGAGAGAGAGAGTAAGTCGCGAGAGACGTTCTGCAGCGGATTACATTTAAACGAGAAAATCTGACTGACTGCGAGTGCTGATGGTCTCATCTCACCGATGCAGAGCACACTTGAGAAACAAATGATTTGTAGATTAGCTCTATCTTAGGGATCATCTATTTTTTACTTGACACCGTGTGAGAAAAAAATTAATAAGATTGATGAAAATAAGAATTAAAAAAAAAAAAACTAGAGAAAATAAAATATATACAATTTTACTAATTAAAAAGAAAGTAATGTTATAATTTAATTAAAATTCTCTTTTTTTAGCATTGAAGTCAGCTTATCTTATTTCTTGATTATTTCCTTAGTTACTTGTGCGTTTCGATGTACATATCAAACTTTTTATCTCCCTAAATAGATTGAATCGTGTAAAGTAACGAAATGATACATTTTTATATTTCACATTCGATTTCCGTCGTTATAATTATATCAATAATAATATAATAAATAATTATTTTTACGATAAAACATTTGCAATGACATTTCTGATAAAGAAATGAAATACGATTAGGATTATAAAATTATTACTGAACTTTTTGATCGATGAGTAAGTCTGAGAGGATTTGCAAAGTGAATTTGAGATTTTTAAATCTTTTTTTCTCAACACTTTCTTTTAGAAAGTTATTAAGTAAGACATTTACATTACATACTAAGTCTTGAAAGAGCTTTATATGGAATGCGCTGGAAAATGTTTAAAAAAACTCGTTATGTTATGAAATATGTACAATACTATTACGTGTTCTATTATTGTGTTTAATATTGAAGAACTGAATTTTATAAGTATTGCTGACATAAAAAAATATGCAATATAAAAATAACATTTTATCATATAATTATAAATATAAATATAAATAAGTCATATTTATATTTATAAATCCAATACGCTTAAAAAATAAATTTTTGTATGCATATAATAGAAGAAGACGTAAGAAATGCATTAAGACAGAGGAAGAAGATTTATGTATTTTTTCTTGTAGATTTCGGATCAGTGATCTGTCTTATAGATAGATCACATTATTTTGTTTATTTTTATATTTGTTGATATTAAACATCTCAATAATTTAAAAGCCTTAAAAGTCAAAATATTAATTAAAATCCACTTAATGTTTGATTCATAAAATTTAAAAATATGTGACGTTGGAAAAACATTTTTTGTCTCGCTTTTTTTTGGAAAATATTCTGTGTATATTTTTGATATGCTTTGATTGTTCTTATCATATCTCTCGATATTCACAGTTTTCTAAAATATTATTTTAGAAAAATATTGCGATTTAATTCCTAGAGATATTGTTAGATTCTATTGTTTACACACATAAAAGTTTACATCTACAGCATAAAACGTGCAAAACGTGCAAAAATATAAATGAACACGTGCAACAAACAATAATTAAAACAATAATGGACACATGCGACAATCAATAGATTTTTGATAGCGAAAAGCATCATTCCAATTTTTCCCGCAAATTTATTTTGATATGCTGACTGGTATGTAAAAATGCAAGGGCGAAAATTGGTTAAATGACATTCAACGACAGAAGTGCGGTCATTTGCAATTTACAAATATATGAGTATCCTTTCGTTTAATCGCGCTGTAAAATGGAATTAAATTGTGCCAAACTCGGTGCCAAACGCTTTTCCGCTTGTTTCCCATGTATTAAAACAAATAAAGAATTAAACTAATATTTAAAATAAATGCTTTCAAAGTAAAAAATGTATATTTTTTCTAAAAATTAGACATAAAGCTGATTAATGAATGCTTGATTATTTTCCTGTATTTTTAGAAGCGAGAACACGCGCGTGTAAATTAAAAAAAAAAAAAATATAATGCAGTCATTCGTTTTTCAAAAATATATAACTTCTTGTTTTCCTATTTTTTTATAAGAATTGTTTAAATAAAGTGTGATCAAAATAATTATTCATCTTAAAAATTATTCACGATTTTGAATTTCTGCAATCTTTTATTTAAAAAATGTAAGTTTTATTCACAATTACTATTTCAAATAAAAGATGTTCTTAAAAAACGCTAATTTTTAGCAAATATTGTGTTGTACATCTTTTCTCGATATAATGTTCTCAAATAAATATTTAAAGTTTTTCCTAAGTTTCCACGATGCCATGTATAATTGTATTAAACTAACGTAAGTTTAATTCAATCTTTCGATTTGCTGCAGAATCAGATATAAAGGAAGATCCGTGCGATAAATTTAAAGCGAATACCGGAATTAATGTTACATCTGAATTTACGAAATGAATAGCGACGTTGACGGACTATTCAATTTACCTCGATTGAATCATGCTCCCTTTGTTTATGACATTCGTGGATAAGCGGACATTCGTGGCGCATGCACGGGCTTTCTAACAGTGTCCAGTCAACCAGGTTCGTTCGCTGACCAAGGTGTCACAAAACAACATCTCACGGATGGACTACAAGATGCAGATTGGTCGAGTTTCGGGATTTCGACCCGCGGAAGGAGTTTCGAATCCACCTGAATCATGTATGCAAAAACGGAGGATTTTGGAACAAAATTTTAGCTCAAGTTAATGTTAAAAATTTTCAAATCGCACAATTCGTATGTCGATCAAATCTCGGTGTCGATTAAAATCTTTCAGCTGAGAGAGATAGCGGCCTCAAAATTCAATAGAGAAGATATTAAAGTTCGATAAAACATCTCCTTTTTCTTCTTTCTTTTATCTTCTTCACTTTTTTCTTTACGATACCGCAATAATTTAAGTAAGAACGTTATATAATGAAATTTTTTTATGAGTTTATAAAAGTCTTGTTTTTATCGGTTTTATGAAAACCGATGTAAAATTATCATCAAAAAATATTTTTCGCGATAAAACATATAATTCCTCTCATAAATCTATCATAAAGCTATCGATACCATGCGCGCTTTTCTCACGTGTTTTCGTTGCTTTCAAAGATTTTTCTGTCTGACATCAGCTATTTGTCAAATATTCGTATATATTTTACAGTTTATTTTAACTCAAATAAAGTCGCATATCCGAGATTAACATGTTGCCGAGGGCCGCGTCGTAAAATACAAATAAATTCTTTTCGAATATACCTCCGCCATTCCGCGAGTTCTAATTTTTATAGAATACGTAAACGTCATTGCTTTACTCGAGTCTTTAAGCAAAAGTAATTTCGGGTCTACATAACTTTCGCTTTATTCATACATTAAATTAAAAGCGGTTCACCGAGAATGGTAACGATTATGGTAATTTTTTAATGATATTACAAGAATAACTTTTTAAATCACTGCAGGGAAAAAAATTGCTAACACTATCTCTTTTATAAAATGGCACGAGGAAATTCGAAGAGTAAATTTCGAAAGATCGATAAACGCAATTTTGCGCAATTCTGTCATTCCATCTTTCGTTCTATCCGATATCAAAACGAGAGCGCTATCGACACATATAACAAACAACAGCGTGACATACCTCACGCTGGTACTTCTAGTCTGGCTGAGGCTGGGATGCCTCGTTACGGATGATCGGTAGCCTCTTCTGGGACAGCAAATCCATCCGCCGCAGGCAGCCGACAGGAAGCTCTCCCTGAAGTGCTTCGACATAAACCCGTAAACTATCGGGTTTATACAACTGCAATGCCAAATACCGGATTAAGAGAGCGACGGATTGAAAGTCGCCAACAGCTGGATCGCGGGTGATACAGCCGTTCAAGCCACACTGTTGCGTACAAGCGCGGTGTTTCGCATCAAAATGCGGAATGAAATCTGCACTTTAAATCTGGACTGCGTAAGCGCGCGGCACAATTTCGACCCGTCTCCATTTTACATGCAAATTCTGTATCGACTATTCTATCTCAAGTGTTTCCCGCCCAGCTTCTCTGGAGAACAAAAAGAAAAAGCAGGCTGTAAACATTCTACTACGAAGGAATGACAAAAACTGGAGAAAATTCTCTCTTTTACAGAATATATTTTAAGAAAGTCCGTGTAAAAAAATACGTAATAACTCGGGAGTATAGAAATAGAATTATTTGTAATATAATACATAATATTTATCATTAGAAATTAATAATGTCTCTATCTATAATTAATATAAAAAATAAAATAAAATAAAACATTTTTACATCCGTTAGATATATTAATGTTTTTAAAAAGAATTTCAGCTTTTGTCATTTTCCCAATAAAAAAGTAATATACTTTAAATTATTACATAAATACTTATTACATTTTTCTTTTAGAAAATAATATTCGTAATGTGATTCAATAATTAAAAGTTAGAAATATTATAGAATTATGAAATATAAAGCGGATTTGAATTAACGATTGAATAAAAATAATTCATTTCATTTAATATGTTTGTATTTGTGTTCCCAGTGTATTATCCAGTTTATTATTGAAAAATAATGAGCCATTTTGTCTTATACTTTTATACATGTCAAATATATGTCTGGCATATCCACCAGTTAATTTGAGGATTTTTATAATCCAAAAAAAAATTTGGTAACAAACAACGTAATAGTAGCAGAACCGGATTTAAAGGATAAAAAATCGGCGATTCGAGATTTGTATTAATAAAGAAGTCTCAGCAAAATCAAAATTTGTTTGCGATCGTTAAGCATAAACTAGAATACTTTACTACTTTTTTACAAATCTAGTTCTTGCTACTACGAATTCTCATACTATTTCGGAGCACACGTAGGGATGTCTATATTTACAAAATCAGTCCAAACACAGGTCAAACTTAGGAAACTTGCTAAACTCTGCCACGAAGATTTTTCCTTCCGTCCAATCGAGAAAAGTTAGGAGCTACTTTAAAATTTGAAATAGTATCTCTCCTATATACTAACGCTTGCAAAACTTATAACCAAAAATACAAAATTTCAGAGTTTTGTTGTAAAATCCAGTTTATTCTCTTTATTTATATATATATATATAAAAGTACCTTCCATAAAGTAAAAAATATATTGCTTTTCTATCAAATAAGTTGCTTTATCATATAGAAATAATTTAAGATAAATTTAATATTTCAAAAAACTTTTCATTTTGATAAACTACTAACGTCGAAAAATGTTAAGTATATATACAAAAAATATTGCTATTTTAAAAATTTATATTTAATATTAAGATTAAATAAAAAGATTAAATTTTCATTATGCTATAATTTCACTGCGCTTTGTGATATTATTTACGCATAGATTAGTAATTTGCTTTCCCGTCTACAAAAAGCTTTTTTTTTTTAGGAATGTCAATTTCATATCATATTACACTATGCACAGAGATTCAGCAGTCTCTAATATTTGCAGTGCCGACTGTTACAGGAAAAGAATTTTCTAGTTTATCAATGGAAAAGCCTTGTCCATGGTACAAAATTTATTAAAAGTGCTAGTCAAAGAACAAAACATGAAATATTTCTCAAAAGCGCACTATATTTGAACAAAAGAAAAAGAAAGAGAGAGAGAGAGAAAGAGAGAACAAGAGAAAAAAATACCTTAAATTTAAATATAAAATTTTTATTATCTAAGAAAAAAAAAGTGATTATAAAAATTTTTAGTATTAGATATTTTTTTTTTTTTTTTTTTTTTTTTGATTAAATATTAAATCAAACTTTCATTAAAGTAAACTCGACTGTACGATAAAAAGAATAGATAACGAAACATTGTTCATTTATTCATTCTTTAGAGATTTAATTTCTCAATATTATACAATATATTTGTCAAAGCGAGATTCCTTGTCATAATTCTCTTTGCTAAAATTTTAATACGCGGTTTGTCAAAGAAATCATATTATGAGAAAGGTAATAACAAAAACTTTTCGTCTTTCAATAAAAATAAAATCAAATTAAAAGCATGAAATAAAATGAAGTAAAGTAATAGGAGATTATTTTTTTAGATTAAAAAATAATATCGTAGAAATAATACCAATTTTTTCAAAAAGTAAAAATAATATCAATTTTTTGGATTTTTTGGAAAACGGTAGAAACCCCGAAGCAGGGAATGCAATGTTCTCTCGCAATGACCCGAATCATTTCAATAGTATGCAATTTATCTATTGCATTCAATATTGTTGCCCAACAGCGATATGACTTGTTAAGCTAATCAGAGGTTGTTATCAAAATGATACACGATGTATTCGCAGAGATGGCTATTACAGCTATCATTCTATATTGCGTATATAAAAAGCGAGTGGTACGAAAGAGAGAGCGGGCACACGCATTTGGCAAAAATATAATAATTTTGCACGTGTCCTTGCGCCGTCGTCGTACTTCAATGCGCAATTCAAAATTTTAATTCTAGCCGCAAATATACCCACGCACAGCGTAATTTCGTAAAAACAAATTGTATATTCAAAAACGTATATGAAACGTCAAATAAATTTTTCATAAAAGAATCGTCACAAATCAAATTTATATGTCGGAAAGATCAAACATCAAATCCAATCAATACGTTCATGTATATTTTTATGTTACCGGAAAGTTTTAAAGTTTTCTATTTGCACTTCTCATGAAAAAAATTGTCGCGAAAATGTTTGCATTATCGAAACGAAGCTATGATTGCATTACGTATGCCCATTATTGAAAAATTATAGTAAAATTTGCCAAAGAATGCAATTCGTGTTCTATGCATAACGAATAATTCAATAGTAGTAGAGGAGATATAAATATGGAATATACCCCAACCCAATCCACATACATATTTCACAACACACACACACACACACACACACACACACATTTATAGAAAATAGCAAGGTTTCTAACTTTATGAATCTTGTATTTAAATAACACAACTTTGTAAATTGATAAATAGTGACGTCCTCTACATCACTTTATTTAATTATTTTATACTATAGGCTTATATTTTCTAACTTCTGCATTTTAGAGTTTTCAATACGAGCACAAAATCCATATCGGTTTACATATATGTATACATTAAAATACATTCAACAATTTTCTCTTATTAATATTTTGAAACACTTACTTTCAAAAGATGTTAAATAAATTCAATTTAATAAAAAATAAATAAATAAATAAATCTATTTCTAATAAATTTTCGATATAACTTTTGCTTTGCAATTTATGTTTTGTGTGTAACAAATCCTCTCTAAATGTAATTGCTACAGTCAAGAAATATATTAATATTTCCCTCATATCATGTTTATGTACTTCCTCTTTTACAATTTACACGTTACAATGTGTCCGCATGATTTATTGGCGAAACGTAACTAACGTCTGACCAGCGAGGCGCTTTCTCTATTGATAACATAAGCCTGCAAATGATCCTATGAAAGCAACAATCTCCGCGATGATTTTGATTACACGAAAGACGAATTGCTATAGGCACGTGAGATCGGTTTTAAATTAACGACTCTCTGGCGTTTAATCTCCCATACAAATCCATAGTTATACATACCTGTTAAAGTAAGCCATCAATTGAAACATGGTATTGAGATGTTTGTGCGTCCCGTTCTTGAGGCGCGGCAAGAAACCGTAAGCTGTCAGCACATTGTCGATGAGCATTGGGGCCCAGCAAATAGCGAATAACACCACAACAGCCACTAACATCTTCACTACCTGTTGATAAAGCATTTCCGAGCAGTCACGAAACAGTTTTCCGACATTTACAGGACCTTTACAGCCCTTGCGATATACGGAACATCAAGTATAACTAAAGTTTATCGAAAAACGTGGACAATTTTATCGGGCGAGTGTACAAATAACAAAAGAGATATTTTATCCCGTTAGTCTAGGTCACGATCTTTAGAAATAGCATTTATAGTCTTTAGAAATAGCTCTTTCCTTAATCATTCTTTTAATATAAAATTAAAAGAAATTATTTTTATATAATTTTTTCGAATCTATAAGTCTTTTTAAATAAATATGATAAAGTCCAAATTGTTAAACAAATAATTAAAAATTAATTAATAATGCGATATTTAAGAAGAACAATTCGATTATTGAGAGAATCTGCAGATGCACGTATTGTGAATTTATAGCTATCTATTTTTCAACGTTTAAACAAGGCAAAATTTGCAAAATCAAACCTGCTTTATTGTTCGAGATTCATCATCGTTCTCGTCCCGACGCGATTTACGCTCGTTTCCACTCTGTCGTTGCGTCATTGGTATAGATTCCGTGTCCACGCTATTTGGACTTAATCTAAAACAGATGAAAATTCCGCTATGATCGTATGCAAGAGGATCTCGTACTAATTACGCATGTTAATACTATCGATGTCATGCACCACTGATTCCGGAATGAACGGATCGAAAATAAATCAGTTATTTCACGAACTAAACTTCAAGCAGAGGCAAATTGATAGCAAGATTTAATACGATTCTAGTACAAATAAGAGCACAAACAAATTTCCTTTCAATTATAGATCCCTTCATAAATTTAATAATAATTACATTCTTAATGTAAAAATTTAATATTATGATATATATCACACGTAATATAAACACTCCAATACACTCTTTATATCACATTTTTTTAAATTTTCACTGTGTTTTAAATTTTCACTATGACACTCATAGATTCACATAAAGAGTAGAGAAGAATTGTTAATTTTGCCCATATTATGAAATTTCCTTTGGTCAGCATAATTTTATCTCGAGGAAATTCCTCTAAATTGCTCGATATATTAAAACCATAAATTGAAGAATAATCTAACAGTACCAAGCCATGCAATTAGAGACGTTTATTCAATGGTGTTAGATTTTATATATACAGTAATCTAAGATTAATGGCAATAGATAAAAACGCTTTCTCCTTTATGCATTTGACTTTTTTTTCAAATGAATAGAAAATGATTAGAAAATTTTCTAAAAAAAATCTTTACACTTTTTTCGATAAAAAAAATCTCTACTTAAGTAAACTAAAAATAATCGTATGTTTTAATTAAAATAGTCATGAAAATTGTACAATCATTATCTTCATAGTATTCTTTTTTTTTTTAATATAAAAATATGCTTATTTCATGTGCGTCTAATTTTTACAAATTGAAAAGTTTGTCTTCAAACGTCTAAATAAATAAATAAATAAATTTTATTATAAAATTTTTATTCCTTTTTGAAAATAAATGGAATTATATCCCACAATATTCTGTTTTATATACTAATTAATACAAAAATCCTCTTTCTAAAGATGCAAGAATTTTCAATTTGTTAGGCAAATATTATTTATCTAAATATTATTCGAATTAAATTTCTTCAATTATCAATAGAACAGGGAGATCTCTCAAGTTATTTCTAAGTGCACATTTAGAATGCACATCGAGCTGCTGTTTAGAAATAGTTACTTATACGCATAAAGATGTTTTACAAGATGCGAGAAAGACGGTGAATCGAAATCAAGTCAAGTCATAAAGTGCAAACGCATTTCTGCATTCGTTATCGTATTTACCGATCGCCCTTGATCTATTTCAAGCAAACTGCCTGCAGCCTGCACTTTCCAAAGAAGCGCTATAAGCTATATAAGCATGACTACGATCAATTACCAGAAGTTTGCTTTCTGCCTAAGTTAAATATCACAACGCGTTCACATACGTATAGCTAATAATAACAAACACGATAATTTGGATAATTATAGTCTTTTTGCAATCGTCCTAATTCAATTAAATTTGTGTACCTTAGGCTTTAAACGCACAATGTGCACTAAATCAAATTAGATAAGTTACGTTCCGTTTATAATTTGATGACATCGTGAGAAAAAGTTTTATATCGCGTTTTAATTACATTGTACTTCAATTCAAAAATTGACAAGGTGAAGGTTTAGGTTTCGATTTCGCGTTTGCATTTAGTATCATGAAACGATAAATCGCAAATGAAATCTCACAAGATGATATTATTTTATAGCGACAGTTGCCAAATAGCGCGCGTAAAATGCGTTGTAAATTGAAACGCGAGTCTCGTCGCTTATTATCATCGACCGATCTCGATATGAATTTCGACGAAATACGAAAATCCACCTATTGGATTGCAATTTATATTAAATCGTTGGAGCGTCGTGTCACGAAACGTCTATCAAATGTCGAAAAATGGTATTTTCCTCCTTCCCTTCCCTATCTTGCCACGATTAATGATTGACGTTCGCGACGAGGTAATCGACGTTTCATATGAGACGAGAAAACACGCTTCTCAATTGCTCGGGGTGTCGCATTATGAAAGGCAAATAACAGTTTATATGCCCATTTGTGGATTATATCATGTCCGCGCCTATATGGTGCAACGAACGTCGCGCATAAATTAATGACTGACGCAATCGGATTCACATCGATTATCCTTTTACACATGGTGGAATAAACGATAGAATTCAATCGTACAAAATTTCCAAACGCGCACGCGTATTTGCTGCCTATTTCATGAGATATATTATTGCCACTAATAAATATTTAACGATTTTCTATTTTCTATAGTTTCATTACCTATAGTTTTAATAAGCTTTATATAATTGAAAAGATTTTATTGTTTTAGTCTAGAAATTCTGCAAAATAACATAAAAATAATTCTCATTATTATTTTTTCATTACAATTAATTTTATCATTAATTTTACTAATCATGTTAATTATCTGTTTCTTTTCTTGATTTCATTTTTTTTTCTTTCTTTCAATACATGTCTGGATAAATATTTTCACCAAAAGATGTATATATTTCACGAGATTTAAAAAATTTCATTAAGGTACGAATCTTACGTAACTGAAGTCTTAAAAGATATATGTTTTCGAATAAATTTTCTAATTTCTCGCGAAGCAGAAGAAAAGCATGCATTCGAGTAAAAAATCCAGTGTTCGATTAATCACCGTCACTCTACACTCTACACTTAAACTGAGAGTCACTCATTGGGAGACGTTAAAATTGCTTGAGATGAGCGCGACTGAACAATGTAATTAGAGAAATGAGGTGACGATATATTTTCCGAGCTTTATTTTGTTCAACGGTATAGAGATGACTTTGATAAACATTGTGAAAATTTTGAGCGTAAACACTCAGGGAATGAAAGTGGGGACACCCAGAATGAAGCAATGAGTATATGTATGTATGTATAATTGTGTATATGCGTGTGTGTATGTAAGCGTCAATGTCAATAGCTTGACAGTTAGAAAGACTGTCGCAAATATCCTTGCTAGCAGAAGCCGTACTTAAAGAGAGACAATACAAAGTGTCAATATAAACATAAATTTGAATTGAACAAAGACGATATTAATTATATTTTTCAAGAAGATATACTGTAACTAAAACGCGAGAATTATTCAAAAAAGGAGAATTTTTTTTTCAAACAACCAAAGACGAAAGAAAAGTGAAAAATTGGATTTTCTCTGAACTTACGCGTGTCGCGACGTCATATGATATCGACGCTTCATAACGCGCCAGATCTCCCAGCAGATGGTTGCGTAGCAAAACGCCATGATACTTAGCGGTAATATCAGTACCACGATCAGCATGTAGACCTCGTGGAATCGCCACAAAAATCCGGCTTCGGAATCACGAACGCACCAATAAGCAATATATTTCTCTCCGACCTGTTTGTGCGTCTGAAATACAGAGAAGGATAAGACGGTGTGAATAAAGAAATACGCAAGAGGGGAGAACGTGCTGCTTCGAAATCTTTAACGGGATGCGTAAAAGACACGTTCTCTTATGATAGGCGACTTTTTCGTCTTTCATCTCGCACAATTGCATTTATTAAGTCGTTAGACAGACATTTACATATACCGGTGATAAGATTTCGACGGCGCATACGAGAGAGATTTTTATCGCTCCCTCGCCATTTACTTCACGGTGTCGTAAAAAGGATCAGCGCTCTATGCTTTATTAATCCTTTACGACATGACTTTCTTTCTTTGACTACAACCAGCAATCTTATGCATCTGAGAATGGGATATTTACTGAACAATTTAAGACATGGAAAAAGAATTCTCTTAAATTTTTATATCCTTTTCCTGATAAGAAGAAGAAGAACAAAAGAATAACAATCACAAATCGTGACTAAAGTAAATAAAATAAATAAAAAATCATCTCAAATCTCAGTTTTCAGTTTTAAAAGCTTTTGCTATCGACGCTCATACACATCATTTACATTAATTTAAACACGAATATAAGGATACGTCATCTTTCTATATAAGATTTTTCAATGAGACAAGAGAGGCCTTAGATAAAATGATAAATAATAAAAAATTCATTTTTGGTAAATATTTTGGAAAAAAAATAAGATTCTCATTATTTTAAGAAAATTATGTTTGAAGTAAATGAAATAAAAAATAGAAAATAACTGTTTTATAAATATAATAATTTGTTAAAAGCTTTTTGCAAACTATATCTTTAAGCAAGTATCTCTGTTTCGGGCACTGAATTTTTCTTCATTCGCGTTTCATTTTCGGCTCCATAACTTTTATGCCAGATCTGAAAAAATTTCATTTACTTCAATCTTTCATTTTTACTATTTGCCGAGAGTAAAAAAAAGAGTCTTTCGCATAAGAAAAACTTAGCGGTGATTTTTGCAATTTAAGAATATTATGCCTGATTCAAAAAATAAATTTTACATTCCGACTCCATCATAATTACGATCGATTTATCTCTGATGTCATTGAAAAATTCTTATCTTATGTAAAATACAATTTTTGCAAATTACAACATTGTTTGAATTAAATGAATGTGGAAACGTATCGATAAATGACTTTGAAAGTTTTCTCTAAAGAATGTAAAAAAGAAAATTTTGAAACTCCAAACTCTGTTCGTATCCTATATTTAACGCTTACTCATGATTCAAAAAATTTCAGATACGAGATAATCTTCATATGGAACATAAAACACTTGGTATCAAATAATGCATTTAGCGTTAAATGCAAAGTATGAATGCGGATCAGAATAAAGATTAAAGAGTAAATACAATAATTTTAAAACAGACCTTGTATATGTGAATAATGAGATGTACTTATCAAGCCTCCTATTTACTCGAAAAAATCGCATGCTTTGGGAAAATTTTCACCAACTGGAAATCTAATCATGTTGCATTCTCTCGACTTTTCACTACGCAGCCGATTATGCCTGGCTTAGCGGTGTATCTTTTTAACGTTCAGATAAACGTCGTTCCTCAAAGTGGGTGGAGCGAGATATATTAGCTTCATCGGACATATAATTACGGGGCGTATCGTTCTCGGATTTCGTGATTTAAGTATGAGCGAGAGCGAAATATTGCCGAGTATCGTATTGCGTATATCAAAGTACGCGAATATCAAAGTTAATCAATGATGCCGCGCGCCATGTGCCGTGTGAAACAGAATAATAATTGCCAGTGCAAAATTATATATACAAATATGTATTAAAGTTCGGGCGTATTGTTTTTGTACAGCAAAAAATCGCTCGAAGGCTCGATATCGATATGATATACTTGAATTCGTATTTAATGGACTTTTAATACATATGCGCAGAATATTTTCCCGATCTGTTGCAAACGGCTTAATTTATACTTCATTTATATGTTGTAAATTCTATCGAATATAAATTCTACATTAATTCATTGAAATATATACCGGTGTAATATCTCATAGAATTTTTTCATCGATTTCTCCTTAGCGAGAAATTGTCGAAAATCATTAAAGGATGAGGAATAACATGCTTTTCCTAAATTTGGCATTCCACGGATAGAAAATAAAATATTATTTATGTAAATTTTACTTTTATGCGGTTTTAATTAGAACAGATTGGATTAAATGGTGAAGAATTTAATGGTGAAAATTAAAAATAATGGTATGCAATTTAATTAAAAACATCAACTACAAATATGTGAGAGAATATACGCGTACCTGTGTAAAAATCATTGGAATTCCCAGTAAAAACGATGTAATCCAAGTTATAATCACGATCTTGCGAGCTTGACTTATAGTGCACGTGTACTGTGCTCTCATTGGATGCACTATCGCATAATATCTGAAACAATATCAAAATAATATAAATTTTAAGAAGTTGTATTTTAAATATAAATATGTATGTATCAAATGCAGAGATATAAAATTCACAATAAATTTTATTAAAATTAACATTATATTGCTATGGAAAATAATATCTATTAAAATAAAATCGATAGTTTTACTAAAAATTTTAAATTTTCGATAAACGAACGAATCACAACTAAAGCAATAAAAACGCGAAGTATTTCCAAAAAAAGTTTCATATGCTAATTACGAATTATTCTCGCAACGTTCTCATTTGTAGATTTATAAAGTGTTTTATCCTGTCTTCACGAGATACATTATTTGAGAGCTAGCATTTAATGCGCAGATATTAATCTAAGCGTATTTCATCATTCCGTTTTTGCAGCACGAAAAAATATGATAAAATCGCACGAGAGATCTAAGAGATCATATAATAAAAAGAGCTTAACCGCGTAGCAATTTTATTCGCATATCACGTCGCGAAATATTTTGAAATAGCTATGTCGGAGTAAGCATTATGCCATAAAATGGTGCGTCCAAAGTGAAATCTCAGTGAAGTCGACTATTTTGAGTGTATACTCTCTCTTTTAACGGCATACCTTCAACCCGTAGCTGTTAAAAACGGGTACTCAAAGTGAATATTTAAAAAGGATTACATACAAAAAGGATTCAACAAATTTCTACGCGGAATAAGTCCAAACAAAAGTAAAAAATTTAATTCTTAAATTTAATTTTTAGTTAAGAGAAACAAAACTTTGAAACAAAAATCTATATCGCAGAGTTTCATCTCAAAAAAATATTCTTTTCGTTCAAAATAAGATATTGCAAATAGTTATTAATTTTTTCTATACACGTACTTTTTCTGCCATTTTAATAATTTAATAGTAAACATTCTTTGATCACATTAAAATCACATTTAAAAATGATGATTTTTTTCGTAACAAGAGTATCAAAATAATTATATATATATATAATTTTATAATAATTGTTAATTCAAAACAAGAAAAATTCAGCGAATTAAAAAAAAAAAGAATGATAAACTCGTACTTTTTAATTACTTCAAGTAAATTTTAATAAAAATTTATTTTTAAAATTACAAAAATATGAAATGTGTTAATAATTAAAAAATTATAATACAAAAAATGGAATAATTTTAATCGACATTTTTATAAGGAAAAAATCAACTTTAAATGGAAAGAAATAAAAAAATCTATTAAAACAACGCATAAAATATTTTACAAGCGCAAAATAAAGAATCTGAGTTTTATTAAAATAAAAATTGTCGAGAAGAAGAATTTTATTATTTACAAAAGATGTTTTGCGAGTTTGTGCTTGTTTAACAGATTGAGAAAAAATACTTGCGCGAAACTGCAAATAAGCAGGAGGCTTAAATTGAATGAAGAAAAATTTAGCCAAGAAATTTTATTCGAGGAAAAAAAGCGCTTATCAGATTGAACTTCTCAATTGGCAGAAAAAGGAGAATTTAATATAATAGAATAAGGATAGGATAAGAAGAATAAAATAGATATATAAGCGGATAGGATAGATACACCAATAGCGTAATAGGGTGGAAAAACGGTTGCAGCGTTTACGCTGCATCCTGTGCTGTCCTCTCTCATCTACGGAGATTTTCGCCAGAGAATTTTTTCCTCTTTGTTCGCGTGCAGCGAGGATAAAAGGGACCAGAATGGCCATCTCCTCCTTGTTTTCGGCGAACGGTGTTATCGTCATCACATGAATACAAATTGCCTGACCGTTTATATTATCGTGTAGTTGCGCCGATAAGGGCGGCAGAATGAGTGAAACGCGGAAAACAGCAAGCCCCCGACGATTTTTTATCGCCCTCGAACCACGTTCACGTTTTACGATCGCCGCCGGGATTGCCGCCGTGGGATATGCGACCGCGCAAATATCGTTTGGCGTTTCAATGATGATTTTTTTTCATCATCGTCATCGAGGTATAAACCGCGTTAACAGTGTTTCAAAACTGGATGAAACCGGGATGGATTCCACGAGACGCGATCATTCCTAGATCAAGTTTCCGTTTGTATCACGAAAAACGAATAAAAAGGATTGAACTTCATCTCTCTGAAGGGTCGATAAACATCTGCCGTTTCTCGTATATAACATCTTTAAGCGATATTCATTTCAATTATTTACATGCTTACATACATATGTTATATGTATATGTACATCGCGTACAGTAATCGTCACTTACTTTCCCTTTAATATAAAAAGTGGAATTGTTATAAGAGGAAGAAACTCAATGCATTAATAAATTTTTAACAACATGCATTAATATAGTTTAAAAAAACATAATAAAATAAAAGCTGGTATTTTTAATCTAATTTATGGATATTCTAGGACGTTTTATTCGTTCAGCATAGCATATACGTCTTTGTCAGGGCATATAGTATGACATGTAATATTGTTCGATGACAATAACTCAAATTGTAAAAATTTAACATTTCCTCGCTTCGTCATTTCCATTATACAAAGAGCGTTTCGGATAAATTTGATATAAGATATATGCATCATCAAATTACAAACTTAAAACGTCCTTTCCCATTTGCAAACATGTTTACAATATTGGACATATAAATTCGATATTTACGTATCACGATAATTTTATAAACATCAAGATAATTTTTCAATATTCACTTCTTCATCGAAAAAACGTACCATCAAAAGAGTCTGCGTATATTCCTTGCATGTGGATTTCCTCATCAAATTATTATACAACTATTGATTGTATAACGCTGTCGAATATTATACAATCGTTGCTCGCCTATACTGTTGTGCTGATAAATTAAGCGGTTACATATGAGATGACACAGATTTGTATATATTATATCTAGACTACTAACAGCGATGTAAAGCCAAGACAGTCTACAATTGGGCAAAAAAAAATATGTATATATA
>JBCEZV010000019.1:5884353-5899315 GCA_039654365.1 Cataglyphis livida
TATACAGATTAGGTTAATATACAATGCACATACACTTACATTTATATCCATTATTTCCATTTCGCTCAATTGTAAATGATTGCCCTTGTTTCACATATTACCATAAAAGACAGCCGTAACAATATAGATCTAATATAATAGAAATCCGTGAAAACAGCAACCCAATTGATCGTTATTTGGATATTTTGCAGATTTATGTAATAGTTATTAAATGCGAATTAAATTCCTAACAAATAGCAAATAAAAATACTTCACGAATGATAAATGATTCGACAGTGAAATATGCATATACAAAATATCAAAACTTTTAATTTTATTTTTTACTTTAAATTTTAATGATAAATCTAATTGTAATAGTAAAATTTCAATTTGAGTTGAGGCGATTCTTTCATTATTAAAATACGAAGGCATTGACGAAATTTTGTATATATTTGCATATTTGTATATAGTTGCAAACATATCGAAATTATATTGTTATATTATTATTATTATTATTATTATTATATCGTGTGATTAGTTTGAAATTCAAAAATTTTTCACACATAAATTAAGCATAATTCGGAGCTAAAGCAAACTAGATGGCTTTTTAATTTCTCAGAGTAGATCATAATCAGAAATATTTTCAATGATGTCTTGAGATAGTAAGTACTATAAATAAAAGACGTATCTCCGACATCTAACAGATTAATGTGAATTATGTGCAAAATTCTTATGTTGAAACTAAATTGAAACGAATCGTGACATCGTGAAAACTTACTGTTTCGTTTTACGGAGTTGTCTTAATTATTGTCTCTATCTCTCTCAGAAAAATTGGCTAAATACGGAAAACTTCGCTCACTCCAAGCATCATGATTCTTTTTTCTAATTCGAGAAAATCTTTTTATATCAATCTGCTTGTTTCAAAGAGTTTATTGCTGATTTTTAAATATCAAATTATACATTTCAGTTCTTTTTTGTAAAATCTTGTCGACAGTGTTGCAAGTTTCCGAAAAAAAAGAATGAGAAAGGGGAATTTGTAATTAACACGATAGAAGTAAAATAATTAATTCTTTCCTTGAAAGAATTTGTCAAGAATAATTGTTATTAGATTACGGCGTTATTAGCTAGTGACCTGAATATGGAAAAAGGAATGAAACTGTACTCGATTCTCCTCTTTCTTGTGAAAATCATCTACTCATTCTTGAATTAATGCCAAGTAGTGAAGTAATCGGGCGCCGGTGGCGCCTGGATTGTAATTGCTACGTGCGCCGCGGTTCTTTCAAGGAAATGTAACAACCGTGCCAGACGAGATTGCATAATTAATTCTTCCGCGTATCTCCGACGCTATTTAGATCGTCAGAATACCGTACGCCAATTCGAGAGACGAGAAGACGCCGCATCGAAATCCGAGACGGCGCGAGAAAAAAAAGTCAAGACAAAAAATTCTTTCAGCTCTTCTTCAATTTTATAGGGATAATGCGGGACGAAGAAGAGGCAAACCTTTCCGACAAGGGTCTCCGTAAGTCATCCCGCGAGTTCTCGAATTAATGATATTCAATTTCAAAAGCTTCACGTCGTCGTCACTCATTGCGCGCGACAAAACTGAAAGAAAAGAAGAGATGGATGGAGGGAGGGGGGGAGAGAGAAAGAGAGAGAGAGAGAGAGAGAGAGAGAGAGAGAAAAGATCGTTATTTAGGATGAGACTATGTCGCTTGAGCGAAATAAAAGGATAGCCTGTTCGCGTCTGAAAAGATGGAAACGCCGGAAGAACGTCTCCTTCCGGCGTTTCTTCTTCAACATATTCTTGCCAGAAGGTCATAGAAAACAATTCTTCTTAAGCGCTAACGCATAGCATCGATGACGATCTAGCTGCAAATTTTCAAGATGATAAAATTCTCGTAAAATTCAGACAGTATTACTGAGAAGAAGAAGTTGGTGCGAAAGATAAGTCAAATATTGAAAAATCATGAAATAAATGAAATTCTTTCAACTTTAAAGGTACGATAAAAAAAATATTTTCCAAAAAATTTTCTAAAAAAACCTTTAATTATTATGACTTACCGTCAATCACGTTTCTTATCGATAGTAATTGATATTTCATTTTAATGTGATAGATATGCATATTCCGTGCTTTTTCAATAATCCAGTAAAACTATGAGCAATGCTTAAAATATATAAATCTTTCTTTATGAGAACATTATACAATGATGAATATTTCAAAAAATTTTATCAATATTTCTACAAGTCTTTTAATCTAATATTATAAAAGATAATGAAAATGTAATACTCATAAGTATTGAAAAAAATACTTGTCATACATATGACACGTATTATATTACGCGCAATAATACTGCAAAATAATATTGTGGAAAAACGTTACAATTAAATGTCGAAATTCTATCTCTCTGCTCGGTATTACCCTGAAAAATTACGAAAGTTGGAGAAATACAAGGTGCTGCTTTTTAAGGGAGTTTTATTCGACAAGCAGAAATTTTGTACACGTTAGCTAGCTTTTACGCTTTGATAACACAGTGCCGCATGGCATTATATTACAAAGTATGTTTCTCGGAATTTCTCGGATTTTCATGGCAATTTATTCGCACACAGCGCTGAAATCTCTATCATACCACCATACATTGCTCGTGGTAATTCGAATACATAATGTTTGTTGTTGGACGTAGTATGGGGCTTTATTTTCTCGCAATAATCTCTTTTCCCATTACGTCGAGTACATCGAGTTATATTAGCGGTTTCCATTGCAAATTATTATTATGTCCTTATGAACATGGTAACGGGGAGAATTATTTATTTGACAAAATATTAAATGAAATAATCATCGCACATGTAAAAAAAGGGACAATATATTTAATAGAAATCACTTTCATTTTTTTATAAGAATTTTCTACTTTTTCAATGTTCAATTCTCTGAATTCAGGTCTGATAAAACTAACCATTTTTCCAAGTCCCCAAATTAAATATGATATTTTAAACAAACGCTCGACATAAATCTAAAATTCTATCAATCGGGTGAATTTATGCAGATAGTTACAACACAAATGTATAGATACCTATATACTTTACGACAACGTTACAACGCTCACAAACGTTCGCAGTATTTTACGACAATCTCAATGTTTATTGTTCGAGTGACCCGTGACCCGATGATGTTCGGCAAGAGTGATCGACAAGAGTATAATCTTACCTTTCGACCGACATCGCGGTGAGAGTGACAACTGAGCAGATAGCCGACACGCTCTGCATGTAATGTACAACTTTGCAAAGAAAGATGCCCATGGTCCATGTATAGGAAAATAGTTTCGCTACCTGCAACAAATTATGGCATGTACATGAACTTGCAGAAGACGTAATTACAAATGATAATTAGAAGAAGTAAAATATTTCCTATATTCGCTTCTACAAATATATACGTTGAGTTATCTGAATTATCAATTTAATTCGGCAATCGCGTAATGTTGCATTCGCGATATTACTATGAAAAATATAATATCGCATAAATAGATTAATTGACGATACTTTTCCCAAGATATAATTCGCGCTATTCGTGACGATTCGATCGATCTCACACACGCAGGCAATTATATATCGGGCAAAAGTCAGGCGCGCATGGGGACTGAGGCAAGTGAGAGAGAAGAGGCGCTTTATTCCTTCCAAATGCTCTAGTAATTGCGCCCGGGACCCACATACGAGAGGTAAAAGCACGCACAAATACGTGCGCGATGTACCTGGGAACGCGAAAGCTTCAGATTGCATTGGCTTTCCTCTCCGCGATTTCTCCGATTTACACCCCTCCCTCATCGTAAATTATCAAGCACAAATGTATTATATATTCCAAGAATACGTAATGCAATTTTCACAGTCACTATATTTGTAACTGGCTATAATGCATGCGAGACGATGTCGATTTACGCGCTTCGAAAATGATTAATGAATTATTGTGAAAGAGCGTGTTTTCACACCACGTCCAGTTGCGCGCGTCTTTTTAAGTTCTAGAATAATAAAACAAATAAAATGTTTGTACCAAAATACGTGCGTCCTTGAAACAAAAAAATACAGAAATTTCGCAATCCTGCACAATCTCATTTTCCTCTTTTTATTTTTCCTTTTACCTCGGAATAACAAGCAAATTCAAAATCAAGCATTTATAATAGAAAAATTCAGGTAATTAATCAGAGTCTGCGCGCATGGGAGCATTTTCTACAATTTTCTCGCAAAGTAGAAAATGTGTTTTGTGTATCTTTCAATATATGGTTATTATACTAGAAATGCGTGCCACATATTTTACTAAATATTTTTTATGTAATTTTAATTATTAAAATAATTACTCTCTGTAATTACTAAAATAATTATTCTCTATAAATACTAAAATAATTATTTAAATAAAAAGATCAATTTAGGATATAATTATTTTTAACAAAATAAAAACTTACGATAATTAAAATGAAGCGAGTTTCTCCTCTTTTCGTCATAATACCAATGTAACCATTTCGGATAGCCAGTTTGCAAATGAGATTCAAATGTTACCTCCCTGACGCATGAAAACTTCGATCATTCACGAGGAGATAGATATTAAATTCGGAACTTTTACATCAAAGATGTCGATAACTTTAATCAACATCCACTGTATTATTAACCGCAGGTGTCTTTGTCGGTTTTGTTATAATCAGCTCTTGACACGATAGAGATTTATACTCGAACTTTGTTAAAAGTCAAAGTCTACAATTAAAATGTACGCACACTCAGAACTTTGTGAACTTATTGAAGGGATACTTCTGGCACGTTATGACAGCACTCTCATGAAATTAGATACTCGAGGAGAAAAGCATAGCAAGATAAATTTAATCCCCCCTTCGTCCATTTTCTACATTCGCACATTTACGCACGCGCACTTGTGCAAGAGATCAAATTCTGTTTCGCGACGTTATTAAAACTTGAAAAGGAATACAATTGGAATTCTTCCCTTACATTCTTTGCGTTGCAGAAGCAATCTCTCAAGCGATCGAATCAATCTTCGCCATAAGACGAGAAATATAGCATCGAGAAATATAAATATATAAATATAAGCATTCTTGAAATTTCAATCTAGCGTACACTGTCGTAATAAATGAGATGAAAGAGAGGACGTCGAACGGCATCGCAGCAAAGTATCCTTCGCGCTGAGACAAGGGTACTGTGTCGAGGCAAGATCTCGTTGGAGTAAAACATATTGCTTGTTATACGTATCATGTCGACGTAAGATCAAATATTCTTATATGAGTTCTTTAAATGTCAGCGGCGGTGCGATTCTGATGCTTAGGATATAGTTCCTCCTTTGAGATTCATCTCGAATCTAATGCCCGCAACTCTGACAACATAATTGCGACAAGCGACAATCCGCGAGATTGCACCAATCAGACAGAGTATTCGCAATCTGCAAAGTTAATGATGCTGCGTGATTTTCATTAGACGTTAGATGTTTTGATAATTCTCTCGGTCTCGCGACAAAAATTTCATTTCAATAAAATCCATTTAAAATTTAATTGAAAAAAAAAAAATTAAAATGTTTATTTTTGCTTCTTAAGTTAGAATATGTCTTTATTTTTTGAGAAATTAACAATGATTTGGCATTTTCATTGAGAAAAAGTTAATCCTAAATGGATCACAAAATTAATAGTTTACGAAATTTTGGAGAATTTGTTTTTAAAATACCATAAAGTGAGAATTTTCAATTCTTTCAAGTAATTTTTGAAGTAAACAGATTCTCATAAAAATACAAGAGTCTAATTTTACATAATATTAGCATAGTATATTGTTTTGCATTTTAATTAAAAATTAGAAATAAATCGAAGCAAGATGTACAAAAGAGAGAATTAGCAATTTTATAAAAAAACAATTTCGACAAAGCTGAAAATTGTTTGTGTATCTTGTGAATCAAGAGATGAATTTCATGTTCATGTAATTTAACGCAATTGCGCATGATGTAGGTTGGTGGTTGATTCGTCCTCAAAAACCATTTCATACCAATTCGAATTAAAATGGGCTATAAATAACAAACAATTCGGTTTTTTTCATTTTTGTGGCATCGACAGCTTATCGAAACAGTCGGCACAATTTATTTCTATCCATTTCCTCCCTCTCCCCCCCCCTCTCTCTCTCTCTCGTGTAACGGATAAAACAAAGACTATCGTCCGATGTGACAATTCGAAACGATTCTTCTCGACAATTACAAAATGCGATTATCGCATATGGATTATTCACGGAACAACTATTTTCTTGGCAGTAAATTATAAATTTTTCTTCTGATTTTCTTATTGAAAAGTCGAAGCTTCCAAAATTTTATTACACTAAACAAATATCGAAAAATTGCTCCCGAAACAGTAAATAATGGCAATTAAAAGACGCGACAAAAATATATATATATGAATACCTGAAAACCTTAAATAAAAATGAATGTAGATAAATATCATGTAAATAAAAATTAAATTTGTTACTTTCATCTCTTCTGCCATTATAATTTAAGTTGGTTTGCGCATATCACTCGCGTATCACCTCTTAAAATATGTCGAGCAATTTTATGTACGTTACAAATCCGACTGTATAAATTCAAAAATGTATAAGTAGATATTTTCCCTTTGTGATGATCACGTTATTCTATTATGAAACGAGGATACGATAAAAGGAAATAAGAAGAGTGGTACATACACAAAATACGCTACATAAAATGATGCATATTTGCATAAATAACTTATTTGATAAAAAGAAGAAGAAAGAGCGGTAGTGACTTGTACGTAATATTTACGGTGATAAGATTTGTACTAATTAAAATTTTACTTGAGAATTATTTAAAATATTACCAGACATAATAACATAAAGACATATCTCTCTTTTATTTTTATTTTTTTAAATTAATAGAGAGAAAACAACATAATTAATAAAAAAGATATTAATTGAGGACAATATTATATAAGAATAATACTAATTGACAAAAGCTGTGTAGCTCGAAAAATTGTTTCAATTTCTAACATCAATAATGAAAAAAAATAATAGTCGAAAATGAAGAGAATTTACGACTAAACTGCAAAGATGTAAAAAGATAGTAAAATCTCAAGCGCCTTATTTAATTTCAAGATTTTAGTTTAACAAATTAAAAAATTGCAAAGTTGCAAAGATATTTAATACTTAACAATAAATATTAAAAATTATGATGATACACGGACAATTCCCGACATCTCTACATATAAATACAGGCAATAAAAAAAATTGTTTAATTGATAAATAAATAAAACGCATTATAACAATGTATTGATATTATGATAGAAAATTGGAGAAATCCGCTTGTAAAGATAAAATGTGCAACAATGGAAAAAATTGGAAAAAAAAATCGCTTGTTAAGCTAAAACGTGCAGTTCGTAACAAATTCATTTGCAACACTATAATCAAAAATACTATGCCTGGGATACGGGAGCTGACATAGCAATTTAGCTTTCGAAAGGATGTAGCCACTACACGTGCATTCGAAGTACGCTATCGATTGTACGTAGAGAGCAAGCTTCCTGAAAATGCAGGACACGTAAATAATACCATGCGGGCGAGTATAGCGCGACCATAGTCGCAAATGAAACTTTTCATAGTGGTATCGAACTCGATTGTTCCGCGGGGTGGAATAATATAAAGGCGACAAACATATAGCCAAACGACAAACAAGCCTTATTAAGGTCCAGTTATCGATAATCGATTGCTACGCGCATGTTTGCGTTCGCGATTATCGAATTAATTTTGGAAAGGTACAATGTGTAGAGTATCTTCCCATTGTCACAATACAATAACGGTCTTTAAGCAAAATGGCGAAAACGATAACAATAATTAATGCATAATAACGTTGCACTAAGTAGATGAAGGCGGGTGTTAAATAACGGTGGCGTTATCGCACGCCACCGTTATTTAACACCCGTCCACTCTCAGTCTTGAACAAGCAGTTCCATCACCTTATCTATGACATTTTAACAAAAGCTCGTGCATAAATGAGTCTCCTTTTCTATATTAAACAAGACACGATCAATTTATCACAGGCATTTATTGAAGTGACATCTTTTCTGACTTTTTCCATTTTTACATGCGATTAATATTAGTTGAGAGAACCTTAGAAATTAATATATAATATAGATACAATCAGATTATCTCCTGGTGTTTGCATTTTATTAATTAAATATATATTTGATATTTAGACTGTATATTTTGAATATAAAGATATATTTTCTGAATTTTTTAATTTCTTCATTAAAGAAATAAATAATAAAATAGTTTAAGAATTTTTATTGCTGCGACGATTTTCTTTTCTCGTGATTTTGGAACAATTAGTAATAAAGCCGTCTGAATTGAAATTACTCAGACTTAATTCATACGAACTTGTGAGAGATGGAGAGAGAGAGAGAGAGAGAGAGAGAGAGAGAGAGAGAGAGAGAGAGAGGAGAGCATTCCATATCTCACTTTATATGACATATAAAATCGAATTAGGATAGAAAACGGGAGCAACATTAACAGGCATATTGAACTATACATTGAAAAGTCATAAACAAAATTATGTACGAGTGATAAAGTTAAAATGATAGGATAGTAATATTGATTATCAGACATGTTTTATCGCTACTTCAAATTCAATTATATTTCAAAAAATCGTACGTTACATTTATCTATAATATTGGTAACTCTCGCAAAAATAATTCAGGAAATTGGAAGCATCCTTACCTATATAATTGCTATTGATATCGACTAATTAATTATAAAATATATATATCGAGGATATCTTATTTTTACATTATCTTTCAGTATACGATAAATTTGTTTTTATAAATTTAGTTGAAATTATTTCTTCGATAAAAAGTAATTAAAAATATTTTTATATTTTTTAAAGTCTTAAGATAAGAATTTTCTAGTAATTAGTAAATAAAAATAAAGAGCTTTTAAAGCAAATTAAATTAAGCTTCAAAGTTTAATGTGGATATCATATCCTTGGTTAATCTCAAGTAGGCATTATTTTAACAATATTTCAATCTGAGATGTATTTATAGAGAGAAAGATAGTGTAAAGTTGAAACTCCAAACTTTTCGCTAAAAAAAATTCAATTCTCTATACCTCGATAAAGCATCCCGTGTTTCCTAAATAAAAACGAATATAATTTAAATTTCCGCATCTTAACGTTTTAACGTGAAACATGATTGAAAACATGAATGAAATATCTAGATTTGCTAAGAATATTCATAATAAAGCTAAAAAGCTAAAGTTTATTTTCACTAATATTCGCATAAAATGATTTATCTCAGTGTAATAAGAATTAAATTCTGTCGGTACATTGTCGGTTTTCATTGTATACTTTAATCCATTTTCATGTAAAGACTATCCAATTTCAGATATTCAAGACGTCGCAAATTCACGCAAATATATATTTTAAATATATTTAAATATATATATTTATATATTATAAAATTGCAAAATTTTTCATCTACCATTAATATTAAAAAAATATATGCATATTATTAAATAATACATAGTGTAATACATCTTACACAATTTAGATTTAATCTTAATAAAAATATTGAAAGAGTTCATTTTGTCCATCGCAATCTTTCATATCTCAGTGTTTTATATCTTAGTAAATGAACTTACTATTAAATTTATATTGAAATAAACTTTTCTCAACATCTTCAAAATCATAATTTTTTCGGAAACAGAATTTATTCTATATCTTTGACCTAATTTTGCAGAGAAATCATCCATATCGATTTCATTATCAGACCACATTCTCCGTATGATATTTTTTTTTTTCCTTATCGCCGGACACCAGTCAGTGCAATAAAAAAAGCTTCAAGAGCAAAAAAAAAGCTTCTCTAGGCGGCACAATTATCGCGATGCACTTGTCTTATATTTGTCAGCAATCGGATTATTTCGCGCCATCAAGCTTGGAGCACCGCGCGGGATGCACATTTCGTTAAACATTAAAGCGCAACGCAACGGCTTTTCTAACGAAACGCTCGCGCGTTCAGCATTCAGAAAAGGGATGCTGGAAATATATATTCCCGGCGAAAATTGCACCCGCGGCACACTCGATTTGCTTCGATAAGAAACAACATACACCCTCGCACTTCTTTATGTAATTTGTCTGAAAATTTCGCTCTACTCTTAACATGTCTTTGTAACAATCTTATTAATCCTATCATGATATTAATTCATATATCATAATTAATCAATATTAAGCGATATATTCTTTTTAATCATCAATGATGCGCGGCATATCATTTTTGATTCGAAGCGCGAATACCAAAGCACTTTTTCGGACTATTGTTATAAATTACTTTGTATAAGATATATTAATGAGTAAGAAAAATAAATCGCGCGCGCGACATTAAAAAAGTTGCTAAAATATATAATCTCTGTGATAAAAACATATAAACTTTTAACATAATTTTTTTGAATAGAATATTAAATACTATTTGCATCTATATTATTATTAGATGCTACATTGCATCTATATTAATCTAATGTTAATATTAATTTTATAAACAAAAGTTTCATTCAAAGAATTCCATGTCTCCGTTATTAAAACCATTTATTTGGCTCTTCGTCGATGTCGGCGAGAACATCACTAATCACAGAAGATACCAGCGTGGCTATGCATAATCCAGCGTGACGGCAAATCGTATTAACCTAATTCTTAGTACCGGTTTTGCAGTAAGTATAACGTCGAGCGAAAGCATGTTAAGCGTTAACTAAAATTTAATTTTGCAAGCAAAGTGATCTAACGTACAGCTTGCTCACGATTAATTAAAAAATGAGTGTTTCTCTATATGTTCCTTTCGCTAAAATGTATACTGAAAATAAAAGCATGTAATCAAATTAATATAACGTATCAAAGAAGTTCTTAAAGGATCCACGAATGGCTTTATAACAATTTTCCTATACACTGCAGATATTTTACCGCGTACTAAATGAACTCACGATATTAGAGAAAAAGGAAAGCAGAGAAAGACGTATCATTTTCATCATTTTATATACGTAACTTTAGTAACAAAAAAAAATATCATATAAGGAATTCTTCTTGATACGGAAAATTTCTCACGTGATCTATAGATGTCTTGTCAATTATATTTCAATTTACAGACTTATCGGGTCATGCAAGATACACCTATCAGCTATCTTTTCGCGAGCCGATAAACACGCGATTACTATTTAACGCTATATACATTATGTATGAGTGTCCCATCAACGCCATCACAGGTAGAAAAGGTCCTCAATTTAGCGAGTGACATTTCTCGCACAATTTACGCTAGACAAACGCGATGCTGAATCAGCGACCGTATAAATAAGGCGATAATACACATCGCGCTCCTGTACAATAGCGAAAAATATTCGCATAGAACGTCGATTCGCTTAATCGACGCGAGAATAAATATTAACGTTGATCATCTATCGTTATACTCGTTAACAACAAGCAATTCTTGTTTCGAGAAAAGTATTTCGTTAAAACATTCTGCGTTTATATTTAGATTACGTGATTGCGGTGTGCTGACCATGTTCTACTGTTATCTTGGCGTAGGATAGCCTTCCTCTTTTGGGGCAAAGTAAATATTTGTTAAGAACGAGCAATATTATGTGTAAGATTTACAGTCGATACTCCTGTACATATCTCACATAGGCATCTCGAATTATTACTTAATTATTAGAAACAAAGAAATTAGCAAAAAATAAATCAATATCTTCTTGTGCGTTATTCCCATTTTGTGTGGGGCAAATTTAACGTTTTTTTTTTTTTCAATCTTGAAGGAAATACAAATGATTTATTCAATTTATTCATTCGCAAACACGAGCGCGTGCGAGAAATTTTTCATCCATACTCTTGAAAAATGGAAATTGCTAATTTTGCTTCCGTTATATGTCACATACATTAAAATTATGCATAGAATGCAAATTAATACGCGTGGAATATACGTGTGAGATCAGCATATATAGCATGTTGACGTTTCTTCAAATTAAAATGTTTTATGTAAAACTCTTGAAAGTTTAGAGATCGTCGCTATCATCCACACTTGTCGATTTATTTAATGCGAATCCGCGTAATCGCCTATTTTTTCCGCCTTAATATTTATTGACAAATTGTCGATAATCCGAGCTAAAGTAACAATCAGTCAACTATATGTATAGTATCTGATCCATGCTATAAATTTCCGCAGTGCCCGGCCGTTCCGGTACACGTACGGCGTTTACGCCCATGTATCATAACTTACGTCGCGTAACTGCATAACGACCCGGAGAGAAGATTGAAAAATTGTGGTATAAAGGAAACAACTCGGCTCGATAGGAATATTCTTGTGAAAAACTACACACCGGCAAATAACGACGTCTATAAACACGCGTGTGAAAAATTGTTCAACATTGGGATCTTATTCCCCAAACACGCAATATTATGAATAAAAAATGTTCAACCATAAAATAGAATGATCGTAATATTTGAACGCTAATGCTAATGATAGATAAAAATAATGAATATTAATAATATAGTTTTGTCAATTATTATAAATAATTTCAAACTAAATTTCTTTTTTTTTTTTTTTTTTTTTTACTTGTTAATACAATAAAACAAGATTTTTAGGATACAAATCTGTTTTTTTTTTAAACATGTTAATTTTAATTAACGAATTTTTTTAACGAAATTTTAACAAGTGCCATTTCGATTGTATAATGATATAATGATAATAAACATTTTGTATAAAACTCAATTTCTTCTGATTTTTTAACTTAATAAAAATCTCTAATTCTCTTAACTTTTATTGTTTCGATTTGTTTGATAAAGCTTTTTAGATTTATAAAGAATTAATTTTTTTATATGACTTCTAATAAGAAACTTTTCCAAAAGAAAAAATTAATTTTAAAACTATACACGAGTATGATATTGAGATACAAGAAATTTCTCTTGCTTATTAAATAAGTAAAAATTCTCAGCGTATTTTTGCTCGACTGATATGCTTGTGCGATAAGTAAATTAACATAAAATTCCTTTTATCTAGTCAAAATGACGAAATGCAATATGCTGCAGCGATGAGAACACCCGTCAAAAATATCGCTGTATGAAATTTGGCAGACAAAGGGGAAAATGTCTACGCGATACGAGTGAATATATGGGATACGCGGAAACATATGAACGATTTATACAATATTCGTGATAGAACGAGCGGCAAAACGCAAAAGCGGTGACTGGTTCATCGCGACTATTTCCGATATGAAATTCCTGCGACCAAAATATTTTAAATACAACAGAGCAAAACAACGTGAACATAAAAAATATTGCCATTTCGATAATTATATTGTTAAAAAACGCGATTTTTCAATCCCCATTAATTTGTCAATTACTCTATCTCCCCTCTACGGAGACATTTTAATATATCTCATATATATATATATTTATTTATTTATGTAACATATTTTATGTTGAAAAAGGCTGTACCTTTCATTCACATTCTTACTTTTTTATTACATTAATTAGCTCATATTGATTTCCGCCGATTTTTTCGCTCGCTATTATTGAAGTAGTACGAAACTTCAGAGGCACCCTACCAGTGTACTTGAAACCTAAATAAGAAGCGTTAATCATCGAAGAGATTTATGATTCCAATAAATTGGAAAACTTGGAGCTCTCCACAGCGATCACACAAAAAAGCGCAACATTTTGAAGTATCTGAACAATTTAATAAAGTAGCGTCGGAGCTTTATCCTTGGACGAGGGACGAGCAATTGTGCACATTCACGCAAACGAGAGTTTATTATATACTGCACACTGGGTGTGCGAGAGAATTTTACGAGCTCGTAAAGCCGCGGTTTTGAACAAATAAAACCATCGAATTGCCTCAACAGGCAGAATAACTCGGCCGTGTGCATGAATCTAACCCGCCGACATGGATTCAAAGTGTTAAACCCTCGTCCCCGTGTGTCTCATTAGATTCTAAAGGTAAAGGATTAGATTAGGGTAACCACGTTAATGAGACCGCACCTCGGCTATTTCTCACGCCTACGTTTCCCAAGGAACGTCTCTGATATTAAGATGTAAGCCGGATTTACCCTGGTAATTAAAAACTGCGATATTACTCGTCACGAGATAGAAAAATGGATAGCGAAAAGAGCTGTTTAGTTAATGGAACTAGGCGTTTTAAAAGTATTTTTTAGCATAAAGTTGCGTTATTGTAAAACTCGTTTCAACTTGTAAGATCCCTTTATGCTGCCTTTACATGGACTTGATATATATATATACATATGCGCATTATGGAGACATTTATTTCTCATTCGCGGTTGCATTAGATAAAAAAATATTAATGTTTACTCATTATAAGCTGCTTTTTACAAGGAATAATAAATTATAAATATGTCGCAAAATATATCTCGATGTGGCTATTAATTTTTATTATTATTTATTACCTGTTCTATCAGAGATTTCGCGATTATATGCATAAAAAAATGACGACGCGCTATGATATATTTTTAAACATACGGGAGATATCGTAAATAAATTAGATAACAACGAAAAGAGTTAAAATCATGGTAAGAAGAGCGTATACTTTCTTCAAAAAGGCCATGGCAATAAAAATAGCCTTTGAAAAAAAAGATGCAAACACACCGCGATATTCATAAATTATGAATATGCAACGTGGATGAATAATGATGCGCATCTTTCAAACGGATGATGCAAACTGCACTTATCCATTTCGCATCTTCATACATCATCGCGTGTAAATTTGATCGATAGGAAGCCTTATTATCGATCTAAATGATTAAAGCGCATGTATTTTCGTCGAAGCTTGAATTTGTTTCAACGTTATCTTCAGACATCCTTCTCGCGCACATCTTCTTTTATTCGCCTAATCCATTTTTCATAAAATAAAACGATATTTCTCGAAGATTGAGAATAACCAAGCATATACAGACAATATATATAAAAGTTATT
>JBCEZV010000019.1:5899415-5912528 GCA_039654365.1 Cataglyphis livida
AAGATACAGACAATATATATCATAAAATAATAAATATTTCCGATATACTTTTTTGACATGACTTATTTCAATGTTAAGCAAATCACAGTTTGTCTTAAAAATTAGATTAAATGAGAAAAAAATTAAAGAAGAAATGCATTCTTATTACATCTTTTAATATGTGTACTTGTACGTTGAAATATATATTATTATTAGTCTTTTTTTTATTCTGTTCAAGTTTAGTTAGAAAAATTCAATTTGTTAAAATGGCGATTAATTGAGTTATGTACTTTAAAATAATGTATTGCTCCAGCTGTTACAATAAAGAGAAAGAGAGAGTTATATTACTTAATATGACAAGCGGCTAAAATACTTTACTTCTTATAATAAGAAGTAAATGTAAAAAATGAAAGAAAGTTTTTTTATAAGAAATAATATTTCTTCTCTTTCATATATCAAAAATAAATAAAGTATCTTATGTAATAAAAAGACATGTCTACCATAGAAAGAACTGATAGCACGGATGCAATATGCGCAGCTGCTATTCATCGAATCGACATCTTCACTCTCTAGGCAAATATCCATCGAATAGGATAGAAACGATAAACATTGTTACATTTCGTTTTCTATTTCCCAAACATTCCTTTTTCTCCGTCTTCTCTTTACCAATCGCAATTCAATCTCCACCAGATATACGTAATCAGATTTTCCGCATATCTAAACAAGCACATTTCATTATATAAAATAACTCAACACGCGTTTTATTTTCTTAAATTATTTTTCACTTATAAATCTGTTAAATATATATTATATTTTTGAAAGAAGAATATCACAACTCGAGCAGTGAAATATTTCGGAAGAAAGTTTTGAAAATTTGAAGCATACAGCAATAAGCAATAAAATAAATTTTCTTGAATTTTAATGTATCGTGTTTTTTTTATGTTCCATAAATTACATTATCATAATCTAAAATTTTACTTTCAATTAATGAGCTAGCGCTTTTTTAGAATATAAAAGCCCCAAAAAATTATACAAATAAAAAGTATTTCTATAAAATTTAAATCATATAAAGTTTATAAATCTTTAAATTGATAATTTTCTCTCTCTCTCTCTCTCTCTCTCTCTCTCTCTTTTAATGATATAATAAGTATCTCACTGCGTATTCGCGCCAATTCTATGTAACAATTTCTATTCTCTCCATTCTCCTCTGAAAAAACATTCAGCAGCGATAGTTATCCGAATTTGTCTCCTCAGTACGATGATAGATCCTTGATCGTGAATCCCCGGTGAGTCCGGCGATTTCGAAGAAATTTGGCAAGAGACGCAACCTCGGAATGAACACGCTTTCGTTATCGCGGCACGCTTTACGGGACCGACTCTCTACTTTTGTCCTTCACAAGATCGTAGTGCTCAGGAAACTCTTCGAAATTTCACAACATTCCCAAGAGTCCAGTTTGAGATCGCATAGGAAGATTTTCATACGGCAATATATTCTAGACAATTCAGACAAAACACGTAAGAACTTGTGTGTTCTTTGTGTCGCGTAGAATGAACATCCCTTAAACCTCAGAGCGATAATGAAAGTTCCGAAATTTCTCTCGCATCTTGACGAATAATCAAGCAAGCAAATTAATATATACAGAACATTTGTTCATATTTTTTCTAGGAATACGGTCATGAAATTTTAAAACATACTTGTGACTCACTCTGTATATGTATACATATACATATACTCTTGTTCGGTGTTCTTTGTCGTATCAATTTATATATAACTTCACAAGATTGACAAGATGTAATGCCGTGTCGAACGAAAAGTTTCATGTCAATATTATATATATATATATATATAACTATCGGATAAGTTTGACTTTTGACACATATGATTCGTATCTCGAAGGGACAAAATCGATCGTCTTTCTTTGGCGAAACCACATCCACGAGCGTCCGCGTGTATGTCCAAAATCTCTAACGCGCCTGTCTTCGGATAAGGAAGATATATGATCCTTGAGCTGTCACAGAAACTTCTTCGAGCCAAATGTTCTCTAAGACGTCACATTTTATGTTAACTCGCCAAAAATCGAAGTCCTGTGCATCAAGATCGTAACACTTGTTGAATGAAAATATTCAAATTTTAAAATAATCATCTTCAAAAATAACGCAAATTCAAGCATATTATATTCTCATTTAATTTATAAAACTTAAGAAAAAAATAAAGACAAATTTTACAGATTATCGTTGCTAGATAAATTTCTTTTGGAGGAAAATAGAGAAAATCAAAAATTGGTTCACATTTTTAAACACGTATGAACTCTGTACATTATTACGTGCACGTGCGATAAGTATTAATTTTATTATCAACAGACATTAATTATCGTTAGATGTAATTGAATAATATATTACTCTAATGACAGCCCTGAAAACTTTCTTCTCGGATCGACAATGTGAGCATTGTCGATGTGTATGTAATAATAGTGAAACAGATAACTCCGTTCACATAAATTATTCTCGTAATAACGAAACAAGTTTCTCTCACCAACACGACAGTAATTTCCAATAAACATCGTATGCGCGTTAAATTATTCCTTTGAGAATGGTCCGAGAGCCGCGATGCCGCGGTCCATCACGATACAATAATGAACTTGACGAGAACGGAACACAAACGCATTTTTTTCACATTTCCATGAATTCATTCGATAACTGATTTACGACAGGCCATTTGTAATGCCACGACACATCTGAAGAAGGAAAAGAGGATCGCGACTATGTTTATTTATCTGACCTCGCCGATTCGCGCCGTTCTGACATTTTTGACGCGCCGCACTCACACGCATTGTAAATGTCAATCTATTAAAATCGTCCACAAACATCAAGATAGTTATTATATCATTTAGAAACACTTTCCTTTATCGTTTAATAAAATTATCCGAACCTTAACCAGAAAAATATTCAATGTTGCTAATTTAAAAAGTACGAAAGAAACGTGCGATTAAATTTTGAATATTTTTCTCATATAGCATTTTTTCGAAAAATTTATCTAAAAATTTATGAAAGTATTTGCTGTATTATAGAAAACGATGCGGCAGATATAAATCGTTTTGTATTATTCGTGACGTGTACGTACACTTAATTTTCGAGTGTAGCGCAAAATAGAGTATAATAGAGCTACAAACATTCCTCCAACACACGGGCATTATTACCTCTAGATATACTATCGTTGACAACAACGTAAACAATGCGATTTTATATACACATCTTTATATTATACGCGATTATACATTCTCGGATCGCTTTTTCATTAATTCGACTGGTGTAAATATACTGCAATACCGGAATAAAGTAGCCAATCAATTTTCTATTACCAATAAAAACGGTACAGATAGATTCCGAGACAGAATGAAGTTGTATAATACATTTAATTAGTACGTACAAATGTATGTATCTATAACCACAAGTTTTGTGATATTTGTAATGTAATAAAATACCACGTATTATATAATCGGGAATGTTATGTAAAGCGCTCTTCATTTCTTGCTGATTAATGCGCGAGCGATCTGTGTAATTATTCTCGCGAATAAGTGTCGTATCAGTGGCATGAAGCAACAATTAACCATGAACAGAACCAAACAAAAAAAAAAAAAAAAAAAAAAATTCGGAAAAGCATCGAAAGAAAGCGGCAAGAAAGTAGCAGTAAGTCAAAACTTATAACTAATTTAATTAATTATATGTAAAATTGCTTTTTTATAGTTGTTTTTTTATGTGATTTAATTATAATTTCTTTCATTAAAGTTGCGAATACTGTGCGCAATTCGTAGATGCGAAATTAATATCTCAGAAAATGTGCAAATTTTAGAGAGAAAAATATGTTTCAAATAAAAGTTGCAAAGATATAAAAGAAATCCATGACATATTGCAACTTTCATCAATAATAAATATCTTGGCGTGGTTGACGTAAGAAATAGAATATTTTGCAATGAGATGAGAAATAATAAGAGAGGAAAATAATGGAAAAATGAGAAAAAATGGAGAGATCTCGTAATAACAATCATGTCCACCGTTATCGCGGTATATAATATTGAAAACAAACATCGCAGTGTTTCACATTTATTTAAAAATTATTATACTGTATAGTTTCATTTCGATGCAATTTCGCAAAGAAATAAAATTTAATAACACTTTTAATAGAATAAAATAAAGCAAAACAAAATTAAATTAACTTCAACAAAGAAAGTTTCGATATAAATTAAATTTAATTAAATATCACATTTTATATGTATTTGTATGTATATTAAATTTGTCAATTTTTCTTTGATAAATGTAAAAAATAGTTTATGTAAAGTTTTATGTATTTCTTTCATACTTTTAAATTTGCAAAAAATAGATGTATAATATTCTTCTTTGTAAAATTTGCAGTCAATTTTTGTTCATAAAAATGTCGAAATAATTCTGTAGCTACTAGGTGCTACTGAATGTAAAGAACACCTGTTTTTAGTTTGCGTCTCTATATTTTACAAGCTGTCTATTTCCGTGTCAACCAGTAGAAAATTTAAAAATTCCCTTTGCCTTTATACGAAAATGTATTTCGAAATTGAACGGAGCTAGCCGCTTTAACCACGAAGAGCGTCGTTAAATGAAAAGCATCGGTGCTCGCAGCAGCGCCGTGAAATAAGAAAACGCACGCTCATATCTAATATTTCCAATACGATTTAATTACGATTATAAGACGAACTCGAGAGATTGGTCATTCCGCTATTTGATTGTGCTTTCCCATCATTCAAGAAAAATATTTATCGTATTTCAATTTTCGATATTTCCGAAATAATCAAGATGGAAAATAATCGTGGCGTATATTGTATTTAAATATTAATTAAAATTAAAAAAATTATAAAGAATATTAGTGAAGCATTGCAAAATTTTTCCTTGCATGGTTTGTCGCAAACATCATATATGCAAGTATATAAAGTAAACACCGTTTGAAAAACAGGAGAAGGATTCTCTCTCATTTGTGTTACTTTGTATACAAAAATACGTAAAAGATCGAGTTCCTAAATAGTGTTTTATATTCTACGCAAGAACATATCGTGACGTAGTTTACTCAAAATTTCGATAGCCGTTGTGAATTATGCAGCGAACCATAACTCGATTGATATGCCCATATTTCATCGTGAAATGCACTTAAACGATCGGAAAGGCGTACTCACGTTCAGAAACGTTTCGCTCATTGATCTCATATCGATTTTATACAGAGATTTACAGGCGCCACTCGAATAACCATTAAAATTCACGATGGATCCACGTTCCACGAATTTATCACACAAGGCGATCGGCTAAAGAAAGATTCAGACGAGAAACATGTAATTGAGGCATTAAAATTTTATACGCAGAAAGAATGTTTTGTCGAGATTATTTTGTCCAAATTAATAATAATAATAAAATAATCTTAATTTCAAAAATTTAGCATAGATATCTCTCATAGAACATAAAATATACCGTATTTTTCAAGTATTTTTTTTGTATAAAAGCATTCAAAAAATTTCATCATCTAAAAAAAAATTAAATAAACATATTAAAAAATTAAATAAATTATAATGTTATTTTATATTTTTTTCGAAATCATATATGAGAGCAACCCAGATCGATCGTAACACAAAAAATATATGTCAATCACATTGCCTTGAATACCAATGGAACGTTACATCAAAATATGGCTGTAGATTAAATACTTTGCAAAAAAGAAAATTCGTGACTAGAAACTGAATGATATCTGCATAAATTCATTGAGCGATAGAATTAATAAGTCGCATGCGGAAAGTTTCGCAGTAGTAAAAATATAGATATGGTGAGTCATGCAAGAATGTTTTTCCTCTTTCAATCAAAAGTAACATTTCTGTTTTAAACATTGCCGAAAGTCTACACAATCACAATGATTATCAAATAGAATTCACGTGCAATACGTGTAAAATTTATCCCTCTATCATAGATAGAGGGATCATTTTTTACGGATTTCTACGCTCTTACATGAGATACAAAAATTTGCTTCGCAATTAGCATCGGTTCTGATAAAATACCCCAAGTACACATAGTCGAAGAAGCAACTTTAATAGGCGTGCAACAGGTGCACGTATGCACAATACTCGTTGAATAGCAATGAGCATATCGAATGGCTGACGTATACGTCATCATATTCATCTGCAGGATAGTAAAGGGTGTCGTCTACAAATTCATCATGGACATTTCATGTGTTACGTGGGATAATCGACTACTATTGCGCAGCGTGTATTGCGTTCTGTTAACCAAGCAAATATCAGTACAGATGCAGAGATCTCTGCGAGCGCACCAATGTTGAATCTCATGCTTTATTTATTTTGTCTTGTTTGCAAATAGTCCCAGAGTTTACAAAATAGCCCATGGCGTAGTGAAAAGATTTATCTATCTCGCGACTGACTAATTCTTAAATTACTATGCTCATTTACGGAAAATTAATTACATTCATTATATAATTAAAATACGGAACAATTATACTTCTGAAATCTCTAAATGCTTAAAATATTCTTCCATTCATTTTAAAAGAGAAATATAATTTAAGAAAATTTAATTAAATCTTAGAAAAATCTTTGTTAAAAATTGGTATTTTTACAACACGATATTTTTAAAGTAAAAAAAAATAAATTCAAAATTAATTCAATCACTATTTTATTTGCTAAAATAATAGAATAAACGTAAGTAGATGTTTTATTAAAGGACTAATCTTACAAGAATGTTTTATTACAAGACTAATCTTATTAGTATTCGATGCATCATTACACTTTTTTTGTTACATTATAATTTTGTAACATTATTTTTACAAACAAATGCTTATGGCTAAAATAGAAATAAGAAAAATAAAATCTTATCGTGAAAAATATTATTTTGATAAATAATATACCCTCTCTTCAAGCTATTTTAATAAAACAATAACCATAATTGTCGTACATTCACAATTAACAAATTCAATTTCAATCCATCAATCACAACTAGATTATTTAATTAATTGGAAAACGCGGATTGTTTGCAAACACACTCGTTTTTAATTGGATTATCGCATTATAAGTTTCAGCTTTGGACATAATGGGTCGCATGGATGTCAATAGTCATTAAAGAATAAATTTGCTAATGTCAGATTTGATCGCCGACGCGTAAAAATAATTTTTTCATCTTACTCAACTATGTATATATCTCACGTTATGCGTGGTATTGTGATTGTAACATAGCGTAGCGTATAACGTAGCGTGGATCCTACTCGAAAGCAATCGAATCGAATCGGTTAACCGTAGAATCAATTCAAACGTATTAAAACGACATGTGTCACGGAAATCTATACGAAATTCGCGAATATCGCGACACGCGATCCTTAATCAAAATCAGGCAACATTAAAAACTCGTTTTATACACAGCAATCTATTTTACATAGATGTTATACATAACTGTTCTCGTCAAATTCTCGTCTCGTTTTTTATTATATAATATAAATAAAATAAATGTTTTTTTTTTAATGTTTATTATAGATTTGAATTTAATTCCAATATCAAATTTTGCATTTCAACATTTAATATAAATAAATCAAATGTATATATTATTTCCAATAAAACATTTAATTAACTCTTAATTATCATAGCAATAATAGTACCGAGTTAATTTAGAACTATAGTAGATTAATTAGTAGATAGTAGATTCATTTTGATAGTTGATAGTCATATAGATTCATGTCTTTATGTTACTGAAAAATATATATCGATGAGTATAATAAAAAAATATAATAAAAAAAGTAATCCTTTCAGTAAATTTATTTTGTTAAATTTCATTACGTTTTTTTAAATTATATGTATATATATTATTATATTGTATATTTTCGCGCATGCATATGCGTAAATACAAGATACATTTATCTTTTGCCTAATAATGTGAAATATTGAAGATTAATCAAAATCCCACGAAAATGAACATAACTTATTATCCTCGTTATCTATATTGACAATAAAAGACTTAACAGAATTGTCAAATAATATGCCTGACGCATTAAATTCATATCATTAATGCGCTGACATTACTAACGTCAATGTTATTACCTGAGATGTTGCCAAAGCGTCAAGGGCTATTAAATGAACGTCAAAATGATATAATCTCACACTACATTCCATCTGACATGCATGATATCGATTTTCCGAAGCACTTGATTTTCATGCCTCGTTCGAGCACACAGGTGCGATATGGCAGATCAAAATGCTAATGCTATTAAAGTTTAATGGTGAATTTCCTGCATCGCCAATATGGCGTATCCAGGAATAAATAATTTTTTTTCCGTTTGCTTATTTTCTTTAAAAGCAGAGAGCAAACAAATAATTCGAATTATATTGAGAAAAAAAAGCATTCTCTTTTTGCAAATATTATAAAATTATACAATTTTTGAAAAATGTTTTTGTGTATGTAGATATTTTATATATAAGAGATATCCTTGAAATAAAACTCTATAAATAAATCTCTTCAATATAGAACACTAAAACTTAAATTCTGAGAATAAATTTCTGAGAAAATTAAATTTTTTTTCCTATATACATTTAATAAAATTTTATAAATGCAAATAAGATTTTTTTTTTATTTTAAATTGGATATATATTAACCGTTTTAATTGCAGTTTCAATTGTCAAGATAATTAATAACAATAATTAGGCAATTAATAATAATTATTATTAAAATTAGAATGTTCATTGCTAGGTTCAGTGCTAAAAAAAATTTGAAACCCTAATACTTTTTGTAGGATCTTTAGTCAACAGAGAATAAGTGATTTCCGGAGCAGAGCATATATCATAGCGAAAATATCGAGGTTAAGTATGAGCAATCATTCAATAAAATTAACTGTTAAGAATGATGTTCCATTTTGGTTGAGATACTCGACGATATAAAACGTCATAGCAAATTTGAGTACAACAGATGTCGAATATAAACAACAGCAGTTCACAATTATGCTATCCAAACTATACATATCTACAACTATACAACCCAATTAAACAAACGATAAAAAACAGCTGTCACCATTTATTATTCGTTTATACGCATTCGTATCAACATTTATAGTCTCTGTTAGAATCTTGGTTAGAATATATTCGAACTAATGAATTCTTCTTAAAAATCTTGAAAGAGCCAATTTTCTCTTAACAAGTTTAACCATTTGAAAAATCTTGAAAAAAATCGCGAAAGTCTTGTTTGAAACTTGTAAGAAACACTAATGTGAAACTTTCAAAACTTTTAACGCTTTTAAATTCACTTAAACTCGATTAAAAAGATTTATCATAATTTTCAAAATTTTTAATCAGTCTTATAGTTTCGAAGCAGTAGTGTTATTCAAAGCAATTTGCAAAATTTTAATTTTTTTTTAGAAATAATTTGAGCTTGTTACTATTATTTAAAAAATATTTTATATTTTATTGACATTAAATGCTTTAAATTCTAGACATAATTATAGACATAATTTTGAGTAACTACAGTTGAGTTATTCAACATTTATCATTTTCATAATTAATCTTTAGAGAGTTTCCTGCGTCGAAACATAAAGATTGAAAATGCAGGGAAGGTCAAAAGGAAAACAACGAACTACGATAGAGAAGATGATCGGAAGGCGGAACTAAACTGAAATTAATGATTTTACTGCGGTACGTCGATCTTCATTATATCGTGCCATTGTCTACACCATAACCATATCTATATTATTAAGAGCTTACATAGAAGTAAATCACGTAGAAAAGTTAAAGCTTTCCCTTATATAACTGCACGTGAGTACATACGGATATGGTGAGAATGTAAATGCGGATATCGAATATATCATCGGTGTGATTCTATCATCATCATTCCCATAGCTCTCTTCCCCGAGCAAATTTTTATCAAATTTTTATCTCCATTATTCGACGGTTCAGCCACAGGAGTCAAAAAACAGAGGGTACTGTAATAAAATTCAGCTACCGCGCGAGAGAATTTATGTCATGCTCACGGGCTTTTATATCGTACGGATAAAATTGGCGTACACTCATGCTCTGTACATTTCGGAGCATTTTTGCCATATTTTTCTGTTGCTAAAAGGGAAATCTCACTTTAAAAGTCTTTCTTCCCTCTTTCATTTTCTGAAAACGTAGACGTACAGGAAACATTTTTCAACTTTATCAAAGCAGATTATCTTTCAAAATCGCGTATTTTTTACCTTTTAAAGTTTTTATCTCAAAAAGAAGAACTAACTCATGTAAAGCTTTAGTAAAACTTTGCAAGTTTATGTTTTCACATACTTTTAATATAAAATATATACCTATCTAAGAACATAATAAAAATATAAATTTAAAAAATAAAATATATCCGAAAACCAAGAGTGCATTCTGAGATTAAATGAAAATCTTTTTTGTGTCAAATAAAAAAACAAACAAAAAAAACAGATAATATTTTTTAACTTTCAAAGTCAAGGAACTACGATGATTTACCTTCAATAAACGGAATAATTGTCATATGTTAACAACAATCTTATTAAATTAAATCTTCAACATCTCTGATATATTATATCAGCGCCATATATTCGTTAAACGTACATATATTTCTCTATCTAACTTCATTTTTGCTAATAAAATTGAAAAACTTTACTAATAAAACTTTAATGTGCAATTTAAGCCGAGTGTTTATTCGGTGTCCCCGGTGCGTTCGTTGTCACATTTCTATTTCATGCGAAAACTTATATTTAAACGCGATTGCACTGACTGGTTAATTAACGGCAACTTTCGTTAACTCAATTTGTTTATATCGCAGGTAGGGACTAAAAAGAGACACTGCAATCGCTAATGCAAAACTAATTAACCAGGTTTATCGATGTAGGTCGATTTTAAGCGTTAAATTGTTTTTGCGGACGAAGCAATTAACATGAACTGTCGCGATAGACTTTCAAAAATAATTGTTTCTTTTTTGCTTTAATTCTCGCCGATAATGAGCATAATCGGTATATGTGGCGTAAAAAAAAATCAGTGTGTTATTCTGTATACGCGTATGACAAACAATCAACAGTCAAATTGTAGAGCCCGATAAATTTATCTTTCGAGCGACAACTTCCTTTTTTGTAAAATATCACACTTTACGCTACGAGAATTTTTCTTCTATCGAATTAATTACTTTCGGAAAGGCATTACTTACTACATAAAAGTTCATAGGTTGACTAAAAATATTTAGCGTATATAACCATCAAGAATTTATAGAAATTCATCTTAAATAAATTACACTTTTAATGATTATAAATAAGTAAAAAAATATAATATTAATTAGTATATATACATATATATATACATGATTTGGCGCAAGACACTACCGTGTTTCGTTATATATATGTATATATTTATATATGTATATATAATATTGCAGTAATTTCTTTAGAATCTTTAGGATTTTGTTGTCAAACTTCCATTGCTAATAATTTTTTTGAGATACTGCTTCTTCATCAGAAAAGGAGAAAGAGAGAGAGAGAGAGAGAGAGAGAGAGAAATACTTTTTTTTATTTTTCTATTATAATAGTTTGTTTGCACCGACATATAATATATACAATTGAAATAAAAAATAATAATAATAAAGAATAAAATAAAATCAACCATTCTCTTTATGAAACAAAAATCTATTCTTTAAAATCTTTCTTCTTTTTTTGAAAAGAGATAAAAATAAAAGAAAATTTCTCTTTTTCCGCGTATTTTTATAAATTATATTATCTAAGCGCATGCATAAATTATATTATCTAAGATGATTGCGCAAAAACGAATGTAAAATTACGATTGGGCCATCGAAGTTTGTTGAATTCTGTTAACTTACTTAGTAGATAAGAACAAGAAGTCTAGCAACGATCAAAGATGAGAGACGTATAGAGAGTAAATGGGAAAAAAGCAGGAGCATACCGAGGAAAGATAAATAAATAGAAGCGCGGTGCCGCTCGAGTGCCACTTTTCAAGTAGCTACGTATAAATTTAGAACCTCTTTCAAACCAACTTGATTTTATTTTCATTCAGGGCAAAATGACGGCTTCGCGTTTAAATTTGTAAAGTGGTAACAAAGAAATATTTGCGCGAAAAACATAAAACGAAACATAACAACTAGAGCCGCCAAATGTAAAACAGAATAAATAAATTCAGGATCCAAAATTTTAATTGCATAACGACTTTTAAAAATTGCACATCTGATGAAGTAATTACCTTTCTGTAACCAATGTGCAATCAGAGTTATAAAATGTGAAATACAAATAGTACAAATTACATAATTAACACTTGACATTCTTTTTCTTTGGCTTTCTTTCTTTTATTTCGTTATTAATATATTAGCTATTTATTTAATTATTAATTATGGTTAATTAATGAGTATTTAATTATTTATTATGACTTTTAAAAATTATTTAATAAATTCCATATCAATGCAAAAAATTAGCGAAAATACAAAAGCCAATTCTACGCCTATATTGACGATATATCGCGATATATATCAATAAACCTGCGCTTGTTATTTTATCGCAGCGATAAGACAACCGATAAAAATTTTTGCACATATCATTGCGTTTTCACTAGAAATTGTGAGATCAAATATTGCTAGTTCAGGAAGATGTAATAAACCGCTAAGATCGGTTCTGTTTGATTAATTTTATGGAAATTAATGTCGGAAGACGAAGCTCACTATGTTATTTAACCTCATTGCGTTACATTCTTATCAGCGCATTTGTTGACTTTAACACGAGCTTAATACGGATAAAAAATATTGTGGGCATATAAAATATTATCGGCGTGTTAAAATAGAATAGTATAAAATATAATATCTTTTTATATATAATATTTTTAATATGATAAAATTATTCGTAATAATTTATGTATCTTTTATGAAAAAAAAATATAATTAAAAAAATTGTTTTATCTTATCAACATTATATTTTAACGTAAAATATATTTTCAAAATTTTTATCGTCATTTCAATTAATGCATATGTTTATATTTTTATATAAGAAAAAATGTGTAAAGACAGATTAATGTAAAATACAAAAAAAAACAAACACATGAATTAAGTTTTTCAATACCAATCAAACATATGTACAATATAATATACATATAT
>JBCEZV010000019.1:5924436-5955143 GCA_039654365.1 Cataglyphis livida
TCTCTCTCTCTCTCTCTCTCTCTCTCTCTCTCTCTCTCTCTCTCTCTCTCTCTCTCTCTCTCTCTCTCTCTGTCTAAAAAATGTATTAAAAGTTTTTAATACAATTGAATTCAAAAATTTTAATCAATTAGTTGAAATAGAAATAAAAGTAAATAAAAGTAGTACAGAGGAAGAAATAACAGTAGAAATAACGAAACTTGTGACAACAGTAATAAAGGTAAAAAAATATGTATGTCACACATTAAAGTTATAAGTCGTTAGAGAACAGAATATTTCCTAGCGAATGAAAAGAAGCAATAGTGCTTCCAATGTCTATAAAATACGACCAATGATTAAAATAGAAGAATTTAGATCAATAAATAAATTGCGGATTTATAAAAAGATACTAGAGATAATATATAATAGTCCATAGACATTTAGTGAAGTGCCTGGAGAATAATAATCTAATAGAAGAGTGTCAATCAGATCTATTTATCTATTTAATCTATTAATAATAAATCAGTTTAAACTATTTTCATACTTAGTTTTTACTTCAATATTCATTTTTCATTGAACTCTCTATAGATAAAAAGAATCTTCGAATGATCGATAAAATTAGAAGTAAAACAAAGAATATAAAAAAATAAGATGATATAAAAAGCATGCAAATTTTTTTGAATCTAAACAACTATAATGTACTGCATTTTATTAAATAATCAATGGACGAAACGAACCGACTATTAAAACGAACGGAAGGAACAACAATGAAGCTGCAAGTTAGATAAGAGCTTTGAAATTATCTCTGATAGAAGCGTTTCAAGCTTACGAAGCGAATCTAACGCTCGAATTTCGAAATTAAACAGACGGTTAAGTAGCAGTGTACTTTCAACGTTTGATGTTCACTATTCTTGATGAATAGTCTAGTTCTCTCGATTGTCGAAATATGTTTAATCGATTTGAGATTGTTTAAATTGCATTGTTTAACTCTTTATAAAATACAAAAATATTTCTAAACTTAATATTTATCATTATCATTAAACGTATGAATTTTTGCTCATTAGCGTTTCAGTCAATGTCAAAATTCTTAATTGTTAAATATAAAAAATTAATAATTAATATTTTTGGTTATAGAAATGAAAAAATGAAATTAAATGAGAAAAGAAATGTAAAAAGGAAGAGAAATGTTTATAAAAGTATAAAGCATAAATATACTTTATATGTTTCGTACGTAGAATTCACAAATTTTCTCTTGAAAATCTTTTGATATATTCTATCATATTTATTTCAATAAATAACAACAGAACCTTGGTTCTATTTTTCAATTACGATCTATTATTTTCCGTAGAGTGTCCTCGAATTCAGATTTCACGACTCGCGCACAATATATACACACACACACACACACACACACATATATATATATATATATATATATATATATATATATATATATAAAATTTGATTCGATTATATATATATAATCTTTACATCATAATGCGTTTGATTCAATACGAGAAATATAAACGCGAAATATATGAAGCGAGAATATATATATTTGTTATTGATTTGCGAGTACATTAAAAAAAAAAAAAAATCATTAGGCGAGCCAAGAAATCTAAACAAATAATCATGTCGAAAAAGATGAACGAACAAAAATCTGTTTGACGGCATTGTTTGTGCATCAATACAAAATATCTATTAAATCCGTCTACCGTTGAAGAAGCACTATTCTTTTTTTTTATTAGAAGTATTAATTTTGTATTTTAATTTGCAATACAATGTATACGAGAAATACTTATAAAATTTTTATCAGAGATAACATTTAATACACGCGCGGTAACTATAATATAAATATTAATATTATAATATAATATAATATAAATATTTTGAATAAAACAACTCCTTAATCAAAAAAGTATATTCATAATAAAAGAGCTTACATAAGTAATATATTAAAGAAAATATGAGAGAGAGATGTAATTCGTAATCTTCACATTCACAATACATTCATAATGAGTAGATGTATTAAATTCGATAAGAAAAAAACTTGAGATAAGTATACTTCAACTAATTATAAATCTCTTTTTCTACTATGGCAAATTATGAGAGGATATATATTCGTAAATTGAATGTCGATCGTTGAAAGGATAAAAGTAAGCTTTAAGAGAATCAACAGGTATGCACGATATTGAAGATTCATTAAAGTAAAAAGTATAATACAATAAAACATGGCATTCATCATGAAGAAATTATAATGTTAAAAATACCTGGAATAAAGAGTGAATCCGATTTATGGAAGATTTATGGGAAAAAATTTATGATTTTAAAAGCATACAAAATTGTAATATAAAAAATAATATAAATTCGGCAAATAAAATATAAGCCTCTATCTAAAATTTATTTTATCGATACAAACGTGTGTTATAAAAAAAAAAAGAAATGCTAAATAATCAATGCATACATTATCATTATATATTGTGACACTTGAATATAACAAAAATTATAGAAGCTATTATTATTTAATTTCCGTAAATGTTTTATTCATTAGGAAAACAAACATATTATAGCATTATATATATATATATATATATATATATATATATGCATATCTTTTTAAGGAAACATACACAAGCATACAATCATTAACGCGAGATTTAACAAGATGCATAAATAATAAATAATATTGAAAAAATCAGCTCAACGTATAAATTACACTCAATTATAGGTAAATTAAACAAATTTAGCATACCTTCACTTCCCGTTAAGTATCTTTGTCGATACAATGGCACAACATTGTTGCACGTAATATTATACTGTCTATCTCACGCGGAAACAGATCGCACATCCGACTAATCGTCGTTCGACGAATTCGACTTTGGTTTAAACGCAATTCACTTCTCGCGAAGCATACATTCGTTCCATACGTGCCGTATCGTCCGACTGTCGAACTTTTAAAGGAAATGATAATTTCGATGGCGCTAAAGAGTCATCACTTCCATACTTCGCACGCGTCGCAAGAAAATGATCCGACCGAACGTGTCCGGCACCCGGGACTCGAGACTCGGGACTCGGGACCGGGACTCGGGACTCGGGACACGACTCATCTACGCGCCGATTGCAAACTGGAGACGTAACGCGCCACGCGAACGACGAACTGCCCGCCACTACCCGAGCGCTGACGGACGCGTCCGAAAATGAACGACGAATCATTACGAAAAATCGCCGGTGCAATCAATTTTGCGCAACTCTGAGAATATATATATATATATATATGTATATATATTATTGTTTTATGAAATATGTATTATTCAGATCAAAGTCATTCAAAGTGATTGTCGCGAAAAGGATAATGCGATTAATAATAATATGACAATTTACGTATATATGATACACATATGCATACCTGGCAATAATCATGCGCAAACTTTGATCCAGATCCAGCCTCTCAAAGATCCACCCTGAAGTGGATCATCGACACCGAAATCGCGTCATCGATGTATAATAATAATTCTATGCGATGTTCGATGGGCACTTGACGAAGGACACATGCGATAACTCGTCACTTTTAAATAGACAGTAATAATATCGTGAAATGTACACCGAGCCACACTAATTGTAAGCGATTCGCCAAACGTGCGAATCACCTCGATGCGTTTCAAAAAAACAATATTGCCAACTCTCGAAATTCAAAATGAGAAAAATATATAGCGTACTAATCGCAATTGTTATTGCTATATTAGTAATTGTGTAATTTTATTTGAACGTAGAAATGTAGGCAAACTAATAATTAATCTAATTGTAATAATAATTGTATTAATACAAAACTTTTCAATACATTAAAAATAATATTAAAAAGAGAAAAAGATATTTATCTCTTTTCCTTTTTCTTTTTATTTTTCTTCTCAAACGTTTGAAGTGGCACAGCAAAGAAACGAGATAAGAAAAAAACAAAAATGTACATATATAAAAAGATAATTCTCGAAGTGTGTCTTATGCAAAAAATGTGTGTTTTATTTTAATTTTTTTATAAACATAGTTCTCATGGCTCTTATCTTATTTTACTAGCATATCAACGAGTTATTAATATTAGTTGCAACATAACGGACACTTGAAATACTTTTTTCTCTTTATATATTGATCGCGCATTACTCATCCAATTAATTGCATATCGTCGATTGCAATCATCGTCGTGTTGATAAATTTAATGTGTTTTAGCAGGAATTTATTACCTCCGTTTTTTACTTATGACTTGTGTATTTATGTGCGCTTCGGTTTCTTTCCGCCTTTAGCCGTTAAGAAGACACTAGTGCACGGTGAAATTTTTCAAGCAGAGTGAATCGCCGATCACTTGTTAGATGGTGCAGCGAGTGGCGCGAGTAGCGCGAGTGGCGCGACCGCTAGGCTGCCGACAGCCGACAGTCAAAAATGGCCGGAGCCAGCGACTGGTTTAGCATCGGGAGCACGGTGCTTTGTAAAACCTGCCACGAGCAGGAGATAGAAGGAGAAGTGCTGGCATTCGATCCACAGACCAAAATGCTGATACTAAGTATCCTTTTAATGAAAACGGTGACCGATATTCGACGACATCGCCGATGTCGCGCGTCCATGCCCACGCTGTGCAGAGACGCATAGTGTAAATAACGAATAATGACGGTGTCGAGATCAGCGAGATGTTCGACGCCGTAATTTGCTGCACCGGAATATCAACGTTCGACGTTTCTCGCGATCCGACTCTTCCCTCGCATTCTCCTTCTCTGCGATCCGGGCCATCGTCAATCCTTGACACTCGGGATAACTCGATGGCGAGTCAGGTTAGTTTCGTCATCCATCATCAACCATGCGTCGACCTTCCTACTTTGGTGCACATTCGTTTTATTATCGGCCGTATTCGCATATCTTGTCGTCATCGTTGTCGCGCCAGTGACATCGCACAAATTTTATTCCATCTCAAAAATATATGGCCGCAATTGCAGTTTTCACATTTTTTTTTTTTTTTTTTTTTTTTTTTTTTTTTTTCTCCCTTTTCGTTGATTGCACAGATTTATATCTTGTCAATGATGACTTTGATTGACAGTAGAGTACAGTTTGAACGATATAAGCAGTTGCATTGATTCTTTAACACTTATAATGTAATATTAATTGGCATTAAGAGAGATTCCAGTGTCGTTAAATGTCTTAATAAATACTGCAGTAATCTTCTACGAAAAATAAATTTGTAGACCTTGAATTCCATGAGACTTGTTGCAATGGAAAAATATTTTATGAATACTATGTATACACAAGTTTATCATGGACTATGTTATGGATTATGTTATGACTTAGGAATTTGGAAAATATAGTTAAATATAATTAACAATTGATGTTATTTTATTTACTAAGAAACTTTTTTTTCAAAATTTACAAGCTTTTCTGCAATCTGCTGTATATTTTTATTTTAACATTATTAAACATACAAATATCTAAGATGTCATATAAACAACTAACATTTATGTATTATGTTCCATGAAAGAAGATTATTCCTTAACAATAACTTTCTAGAATGTCCATCGTCGAGTGGTAGACCCTCGTTAAACGATGTACACATAGTAAATTTATCTCTCGTATCTAATGTTCAAGTAATACGAGAAGTTAGTCCTACTACCAGCGAACCACCACAGAGCCTTAATTTACAAAGGCTAAATACAAGAGTTCGCAATCAGGTTGAAGAGAAGAAGAGACTGGTAATGGCTCTGCAGGCCGGAGTATCTCCAGAGGGACAGAAACTCTTTATTGCTATTTCAAAGACTATTCAAGATATTACGTGGAATGGAGCTAATATTGTTGTATTTAACAATGTCACTATTAGGCCACCATACAAAGTGGATAATGTGCATGGAAACACAGAATCTGGAGCATATAGACATGTAAAAAAAGTGGTACGTAAATACAAACAATGCTAAAATCTAATAAGCAAGATGTGCTAATACTAATATGTACACTTCTTAATTACTGTAAATTCTTTCATCAATACGTAACATTTCTAATAATAAGCCAAGATTTTAGAGTAAAAAAAAAAAAAAAAAAAAAATCTTACAAAAATATTAGCTTTTCAACAAAGATCTCTTTAAAAAAAAACAAATATCTTAAAAATATTTTTTATCCATTTTGTTGCTAAATTGATACAAAGAAAATTATTAAATAAAAAATATAAAACAGCAAAGGTTATTTTCGATCTATTTTACATTCGTATATTTTATTTTATTGCCATTGCAGGTTGAGAAACATATTAAAGATACTGCTCAAGCGCAGCAACAACGGGAACAACAGCAACAGAAAGGCGGCGAACTGCAATAAAAATCCTCCAAAAAGGCACTACACCACCAAGATCGTTAAAGAAACTTTTCAAGCAATCCCAATGTTTGATGAGAAATAGAAAGAATTAACGGGATACTAAATACACAAAGCAGCCTGACGACAAAGCAACATAGATAAATCTAGATCGCGGAAAATCGACATCTTCGAGCGACCTCCAGTCGTTTGTTGAATGGAAAAAGGAAATGAAGTGCAAATTCAAAAAAAAAAATTTCACACATTCTTAATCCGAGCGTTGTTAACAGTATCGCATGTGCAGCATTTTATAAATACAATCAGACGTATTATTCGTAATTATTAGTCACCAGCCTAAAAAAAATCTAAAAAAGCGAATAGATCGCCTGATTCAAGTAACTACCGCATATTTGTTAAGTACTACTGATACTACATTCGTATGTATATCAATGTACTGGAATGTGCTGTAGTTCAAATATTTAATTCAAATACGTTTTACGTCGGATTATTGTTTGTTGACATTAAGCATGAAACGTATTTTAACATGAATTGGATTCCTCTTTTTAAACGCGAATCCGCGCATTTGTAAGGTAATTATATTATTTAAGCCCGTATGAAACGGCTCGAGCATTTGCAAATAGCATCAAACTCCCAAAGACAACACAAGTCGCAAATAAAGTAAGATAAAATGCACAGTTAATCAACATCTCGCGAACGCTCTGCTCAATTACATAATTTTGTCAATAATAAATTGTGATTTATCATCATGATCAAATATTACGATAAGATAATTGTTTTGCAACTTTTTCATCTTTTTTATCATTAAATAAAAAAGGTATAAAATTATGCAGTTTTGTTAAATATGTACGTTAAGAACTGAACGTACGAAAGCGAATTTCTATTTATTATTTCCGAATGCCTTGCGATACATTTTTCTGCTTTGTATTTACGATAGAAAATAGATTTTCTAATGGGATATATATATATAATTTTAATCGAGTCAGCAACCGTGCTTTTTATCCTAGTTTTGCGAATCAAGATGCGTAGGATCAATTTAAATAAGCCTATTTCGAAGTTTGCTTTTTGTGCCTGATTCATGAACAATTTCACACTTCCCCTCACATAACAAATCTTTCAATCAATCAAGAAAAATATTACGATTCATCATGTACACACGTGACGGCTTAAAGCATCGTCAGATATGTACTAATCTTTTATTTTTCTCGCAAACCGAGTTGTAAGAACGTAATTTTAAAAAGTCAGCGCCTCGACTTATGCAAGATTTATCTGCGAGATCTAACATCGATCTCGTCGAAAAATCGAGTACATCTGGTACCCTTTTTAACTCCATTCTGAATGAAGCAATGAGAATAATTAAGAAGAACAAGTATGCGCGAGGAAGATTGTAAGAAGAGAGTTACATGAAGAGACAAAAATAAATGTAATATAAATTCTGTATTTGTGGTACTATATGGGTGTATCGCCTTTCTTATATTAAGCGATTCACTAATACCAATTACTAAGTACAGATTACTATTGTAGATATAGATGTCATCTTGAAAGATTAAGCTGGCTGCTTTCACGATCTATCGCTAACAATAAGTATAGACAACAAAAGTATAATTACAGCTAGCTATAAATATATATCGTACACACGTAGCAATTGAAAACTATAATTGCTAAAATATAAATTACTCCATAGTCTCGTCCGCTTCTTCCAGCGTTTCTGAAATGCCGCTCGTCGATCTCACGCTCATAGATAAATCGTGAGTTACACGAGCAATTCGAGCGGCAGCCTTGAATTTTATCGCAGCTCGATGCTTCTCGGTTTTCTTCTTCCACTATAAGAGAAAATAAATAAAAAAAGATTATTATATCTCATTGATAGTGCGCATGATGAAGCAAAATTCATATTTTTCACCTGCTACTATTATTATATTGTATAATTTTGGCGGGTCGTAACGTGCATGCGCACTCCGCTTTTTGCGCGCCAACGCCAGATGCGTTCAAAAGTCGAAAATCTCTTCGTCGAATGGAGCAGCGTCTAATTAACCAATCAGAAATCCTTTTTGCTCTGATTAGACGCCATTTCACATAATGAGTAGATTTTTGAACGCATCTAGCGCTTGCGCGAAAAGACCGAATTTTCGAACGCAATTCTGCTTTTCTACACGAGATATCGCGCGAAAGCAGTGATTTCGTGTTTCGGGGCTCGGATTTTCGATTTTCGACTTTGTGTTTTATCTCTCCTGTATGTGTACGGACAATAAGAAATGTGAACACAGAAGCTGTACTCGCTTTTTATTAAAGTGTTGATTCTTTATCCCTACTAATCGTCGCATCAGATGATAGATATTCATATTAAAGAGCAAGAGGAATTTCATTCGATCCGTAATTTACGCCGGTAACAAATCTGATGAAATACAGATGCAACATGTGTATAATTTAATATGTGCTAAAACAACGAGAACTCATCGTCAAAATGTGATACGAAATGATATAATTATTTTTCTCAGATCGTACGAAGGACGAAGATGGATAGGCTGGAACTGAACCGATAACAACAAGGTTGATAGTAACTAACTTTGCAAGGACACTACTTGGAGAAAAATAAACGATTATTCTCAAAATAAGGAAAAACGATTGAGTCGAGCGCAAATATTTGGCTTCACTCGATGACATTTTACGTAAGTTTCTGAGATTTAATTCCCTTCAGCTTAAACCTTTGATGAGAAAAATTGCGTACTCTTATCTACTTAATACTATAACCTAACTTAATAAGAAGCGCGTATAAACATCAATCTCCTTCTTTTATATACTTTAGCGATAATTTTAAACAAAATTATCAGGGACACAGGTATTCCTTCGAAAATTTTGATAAAGAAACGATTTGCCTTTAATATATATGCGTAGAAATCATGTTTTTATAAGACAAATTAGTCTTATAATTTGTCACAATGGAAAAAAAGAAAACATTTATATACTAACTAAATGTTGTAACTAAATATGTGGTAAAACCTTCCGAAATGATTCATAAAAAATAAAAATTTGCATTTTGCAAGAAAGTCAAAAACATGAATGATTCTTCTTTCTGAATTGTAACAATATTGTAACATTAAACGCAACGCTGGAATAATTTAATTTTTTGTTGTAAGATTGTATTTATGCCACATAAATATAACATGTCTTATTAGTTGCATGACTAACAAGACAGCATAATAAAATTAACGTTAAAATAAAATAAAGAATGCATAAATACTGACTATATGTAAAACTCAATAATAAGAATAGTAATGCAAAAGGCACAATTTATCACATTAATATCTTTTGAGTCTATTTTCTTGCTTACCTGTTCATCTCGAGATGGCACATTTGCAAGATATTCTCTCATCTCAGGTTTCTTAGGATCAGCTATTGCCAATACTGATACACAGCCATCGACTGTTCCCAAAACTATGCTCTTGCCATCATGTGTACTATCGATAGCACTTAACTCGGCCTGCACTCTATAATTTGCTATCATTTCACAATCGGAAGATCTGTAAAATAAATAATTTACATGTTATGTATTTACAGTATATAATTTTTGGTAAATATAAAATTTTATTTTTTTAACAAACTAAATTGATGTATAAAAACAACAACTACAAATAAGATGGCTGATGTTTCAAGGAATGATCTTCTGTGATCTTACAAACTTATCTTATTATTAGTTTCTCTCTCTCTCTCTCTCTCTCTCTCTCTCACACACACACACACACACACACACAACATACTCACCTGAAAACTCTAATAGTTTTACGACCACTGTGATAGTAAAGCACATACTCGTCTGTTCGATTAAACATTGATATAACAGTAAATACTCCCTCGGCTACCTTGGATATGTATGTTTTCACGCTTGTTCCTTTCTTTAACTCTATGAGTTCGAGACCACCTCTGACATATAATATATTTAGTAACTTAGCATAACAATGTATGTTCAATTTATCTATATACATATATCACCTGCTAGGAGCATACAAAGTATATTTGCCATCCTTGCTAATATTTCCACTCCATTTTGGAATTGTACGTATAATTTTTTTCTTATTGATGTCAAGAATTGTGCCCTTATCGGAGCCAATAATTCCTATCCATTGCGGTTTATTAGGCATAGGAGTGATACATACAATATCCTATTAACAGATTTTTCTAACAATATAATTATATTTAACATTCACTTTGAAAATATTTTAAATCTTGACAAAATTTATATTGCGTTTAAATGCTCATCGTGTTTTAATTCGTGGTTTAATTTGTTATAAAAATAATGAAATAATTATTTGTTAACGGAGCTTCATTACCTTAAATCCAGGCAATTTTATGGGTATTTTACTAATTATTGTTCCCGTTTTAGCGCTATAAATTATAACGCAATCTCTATTGCCTTTATCAGCTGCTGGCACCGCCAAAAAAGCATTGTCTGATGTTATCACAACTTGCCGAAAAGGTGTACCGGTATTACTTCTTACAGGATATTCCAAAGAGAATATTCGTTTACCATCTAATACGCATAATATATAAAATATATTTCCTCAATTTTTTTTTTGAGGATATTAACGATATGAAAGTATCGAGAGTTTTTTTTCTTACCAGGAATATTTCTCATAATGAGAGTCGCCGTAGTTCGCATGTTTTCCACTCCTGCAGGATTATTGGGTCTCGAGATGGCTAAGAACTTTGATGAGCTTTCTATCAGTGTTAACTGTTTCACATTCGTTTGCTCTTCCTTGAACAGCACTTGCTCCGTAATTCTGTTCCACACGAGAACATTACCTGATTCGGTCGACACAATATATCTGAAAATAAGGTTGTTTTTTATGCTGTTTTACTCTTAATTAGATATTTATTTATTAGATGAGATTAGCTTGCCTGCTGTCTTGCGTAATGCAAGCATGTGTAACAATTGCCCCTAATGGACTATCGGCTAGTTTTGATATTAATTTGCCTGTTTGCAGATCCCAAACACCCACACAATCTCTAGTGACCGTAATGGCCAAGTTACCCTCTTCGGCTAAACTATTTCGCAATATGATGAAACACATATAATGGATCATACTGATTTAATATGATGACTAATTAAATGTGGATTTACCTTATCATATCTATCTGCAATTCATGTCTATCAATGACATGAACTTGTTCGAAAATGTTGTTGATGTTCCATACTTTAACGCTTCTATCAATACTCGATGTTACAACGCTGTTCCAATTTCCAACGGTCAATGCCTCCAGTTGGATGATCCTTGCAAAGTGCGCATCTAGTATCTTTACCAAATCAGACGTCTCAAACGACCAAACGTATAGATTTTTTCTATAAAAAGTAATTTGAATCATGTTATTTTGTGCTTTTTTTTTTTTTCAATTTTTTCCGTTTTTGAGTTATCCCTCGTGAGGATTTAAGCTGACAAGAACAACGGTTAGCATAGTGCGCACCTTACACCAGCGACAGCATAATTCTTGGTGCCGCTGACCATGACAGAGTTTGAACACATCATTCGCGTATTAATATTCCTCACTCCATTCGGCAACATTAATACGTGCGCATCACTTTTGCTTTCTAGGAACCACACGATAAATCCATTTCCGGTTGTCGCTAACAGCATCTCCTCCTCTCTATCCATCTTCAGCTGCAGTAGATACTCCACATCGTCGTTGTACGCCCGTGGCATATCGAAAATCTTTTCCCAATAAGACGAGGTTTCGTCGTTGCTATATTTCACGACTCTGTAATCATCCTTGCACGTACACGCGTACAAAGTACCTTTGTCTTTCGTCATAACCATGGCACTGAAATAATTTACTGCTATTATGATCTTTTTCTTTCTTTGAACATGATTGCTCTCAAATACAAATTCTATCATTCTACCTGTGAAACTCGAATGGATCCAATGATGTCTTTTTTCTATAAGTGTGCAAAAGCATACGTGTGTCGTCAAGGCTTCCGGACCAGAATATGATCCTATAATAATCCAAACTCGTATACTCCACATCTGTACAAGAAAATACAGGGATGAAGAATGCACAAGCAAAAGTATGCATGTAGAAAGATTAATTTTGTTGACCTAAAATCGGCCATTTATTGGAATCCTCGGGATTACTGTGAGTGTCGAGTAGATTTCCTCGTAGATCGAATCTACACCAACCTAGTTTCCCATAAATAAAAGCGTATTGATTCATCAAATGCACACCGTACACTGCATCCTCGTTTGGTAAAGGATTGTCAATGACGACAAATTCACTTGTCAATGTATTCAAAACAACGATCTATGGAAAATTGTACATTGTGAGATACTCTTCAACTAATTTAATATTTTCTTAGTAGAAATAACGAAATATTCAACAAACGAAAATTAAAAGATTTTTCCCGAACGTTGTAAGTTTTGTAAGCTTTAAAGATAAAATAAGAAATACGAATCTTATTTTTCATTTAACTTTAAGTCAGAAGTGCTTTACTTTCTTTCCCAATAATTTGATTTCTTAGAGTTAATATACTATTTTATTTTACCTGATAATTAGTTGTAAAAGCTGCAGCGTATCTATTATCGGGGCTTAAGACCAATCGTTGCATTATACCTTCCACGCCAGGATTAACATCCCTCGTCATATCGCTAGTACTCAAATCCCAGGTGATAAATTTATTGGATATCGATACTACGTAGCGATAATCTGATGTTAAACAAAATCCAAATACCGCAAATTGATGACCTTCCAACGAATACTAGAAAACAGAATCATAATTTAGAAAAATAATTTAGAAAAATTTTACGATAAAATAAAAAATATTGTTTTATGCGCGCATAAAATCCAAACAATAAATCGCTTTGAGATCAAACTCTCTGTTTAAAAAGAAGCATTATTGAATAAATACAATATATATGGTTTACTTTTAACGGTCCACCAGGTGTATGTAGACAATGATAGAGAGGAAGTAAAGCACAATCCTTTACGCCGTCTTGATCGCATGCTCGTAGTAACATTCTCACATTAACATTCGTGCCAATTTCCGGCAACAATCGACCGATTAATTGGGGAGCAAGCATGTCTGGATGATTTCCTAGAATCGCACCACCTAATCTCAGAGCATCAGCGACTAACATCAGTTCTCTGAAAAGATACTCTGGATTATACACATTACAAGAATATCAGAAACAAAAACACCAACATATAGTAATAAAAACATCAACATGAGTAATTTATAATATATTTGAAAGAATATAAATTTCTAAAAGATTGATATAACTGAAAGCTACAATATTTGAAAAGATTAGAAATGTTTTTTCATAAACCTTTTTTTTTTTTTTTTTTTCAGAGAATTTTTTTACTGGTTTACCTCACTAAACTTTGATCGTCGATAAAATTACAGGCGTCTTCAAAATCAGAAAGCACAGCTTGCAAGGGACAGGAACTTAGCTTAGCGTGCAGCCATTCATAATTGAACAAGACATTCTCAAAAAGGTCCTTAAAACGTCGTGCTCTTACCAGATGAAACGGTAACTCGCCAAACTAATCATGAAAGAAAAAATAGATATCTCTATAGCATACTTGTATTTATTGTGATATTCTTCAAGGTACCTTTCGTAAGTTATATCTCGAGATAGTTCCCTCTTTTGAGTAAAACGCTAATGGTTGCTCCGGTACTTTCCTGTCGGCCACACCTTCTTTATCTGTTAAATTGAATCTACAAATCGTAACGTAAAGCTTATATTAGTATTACTGTATTATTTAATGATAAAATTTTTATTATAACAGTTCATAATATTTACCGATGTCTCTGTATCTCGGTGTACTTGAAAGGTTTTGGTTTGCCGCCTCCCCAAATTCCCAGATAATAATCTGCGATCATTGAATGAAAATACATCGCCATGTTCATGTTTTTGAAGTAACGTTCCTTGGCTGTGTCCCTGAATTGCCTGTGATACCAATTCAAGACGCTTACACCGTCCGCTTCTCTTTCGCTCAGATAATTGGGCAAATCATTTCTTATTCTGGTCCAGAGCAGAGGTGGAATACGTCTCACTGGTGGTAAATGATATTGATAGACGTCGTCCAGGACTTTGTCATCCAAGGAGATCAGATCTTCGAGCTCGGATTCCGATAAACCCGATTTAGCGGCTGTGATATAGGCTAGGGCATGGAAGACTAAAATCTTGCCATGTTGCTTCTCGATCCTTTCGAATAGCATCATTATACTGTCCATCACTGTACTGGCTAAGTGCGTGTCTGCTGGTTTTGTGTAACTACGCCACCTACAAATCTCCGCGAATACGAGTTTTACGAAGATCGGCAAGGAACACTTTGATATAGCATTCGCTACTAAACGCCATTGATAATTATTTAGATCTCTCTTGGCTGTTTTCATCCACATTCTAAAAAAGATATTATTGCTATTATATATTGTAATAGCGTTATTATATATTAATCGTTATTATATTATTTTATTAATAAACAAGATGTTTAACATAAAGGAGAAGTTAAGAATATATTCTTTAAATAATTTGAAAACGATTCTTTTCTTCATAACATAAACATGATACTGATGAGTTTCTTCACCTTATTACATCCATAGCCAGATCTTCGCCCAAGTCAGTTACTTCGATGAAACTTTCTTCAGTATCTATCATCCTGCGTAGCAACTGATAATCTCTAGAGATGACTGGATTCGATTCTTCTGCTGCACATGATAAAATCATCTGAAATGTTTATATATTTGATCACGAAATATATATAAGAAGAGATATAACTCTTTCATACAAAAAAATATCACATTGCATTGGGTCCTCTGTCTTTATTAAGCAAAATGATTTATTTCAAATTTCTGTCAGCACATCACATAATAATTATATTTACGTTTACCTTGCAATTTGATGGTAATCTCGTAGGCAACCATGACAACTTATTGCCTTGTACACCTGTCAATTGATCAACACTATCTAGAAATAACAGAATGGGCTGTTCGGCGGTAGCTAAAGTCAACAAATATTTGAAATAAGCTGTAAGCGGTACCAAATCGTCAGGAATCTCTTCAAACGACAATCCATAATTATAAGAGATCTGAGAAGAATGATAGAATTATTTTTGATTTTGTCTTTTAAAGTGAAGAGGAGTTTAAACCTATAAAACACACACTTGTTGACAGATTGAAATTAATGTGGGAGTGAGCGCGCTGCTATCAGGAGTAGTGCCAAGAAAACGAATTATACTGATTGGCTTTCTGTCGCTGAGCCAGATGGTGCTCGTCAAACCAGCGCTTTTCGCTAACAAAGAAGTCTTGCCGCATCCACCTTCTCCGTACAATACTAATGGCTTATCACTGTTGTCTAGCATATGATTTTTTATTCTCTCCAAAGTATCTTCGCGTCCGTAAAATACCTGTGACAAGCAGATACTGAATGAGCCACGAGAGACAAAAATAATAATATATATGAATTTAAACATTTATCATTAAACATTTATAAATATTAAATACAAGAAAAATATCTAGATATTAAATTGACAAAATATTTATTGCAGTCGTCTTTTATACAGAGTATAATATGTCTGAATAGTCTCTACAAATTTTGGGAATAAATTCCAGGGATCTAAACAAGCAGAAAATATTGCATGAACATAGGAAAGTCGGAAGCTTGTTTCTGAGTTACGATGATTTGAAGTTTTCCTGCAAATGGCTGGAGAAATTATCACAGCAAATTGCATAGAAATTACAAACTGTGTTTATTTATTTCCTCGATTTTGCCACGGACATAACGGGACAGTACATTTACTATAACAAATGCTCCGTTAAATTTCAAGAAAGATTGCGTACAACGCCGAATTGACTGACGAACTTCTTGGAATCTAAGGAGGCCATTTCGAGCAATTGCTATAGCAATTGCTATAGTTCGCGGAGATTGTTCTCTTACGTCCGTGGCAAAACCGAAAAAATAAATAAACACAGTTTGTAACTCTTGCGATTTTTGATGTGATATTTTCTTCAGCCATTGCAGGAAAATTTCGATCGTCGTAACTTCAGAGGGAAGCGTTTCCGATTCCATATTCATGGAACATTTTCTGCTTGTTTAGGTCCCTGGAATTTATTACTAAAGTTTGTACAGATCATTCAGATACACCTTGTATATATTAATAATTTTTCAAAAGTAATTTTAATAAAGACAATCATCATTGGCTTCAAGATTCTTTCTTTTACCTAAAAGAAAAAACTTTTCAATTCTTCTCTTTGATCTTGTTTTTAATTTGATTTAAAGGATATCTTTGAATAACAAATCTTTTACATTAATCTAATATTTAACATTGCCAGGTAATAATTTTTTTGTTAACTCTCACCTTTACAGAATTATTGCAAGCATGCAGGTGTTGCAGAATTTCAGTTATTATTTGTCCTTGTGCGGAACTATCTTCTTTTCTCATGGCACGATCTACAAGCTTCACTATATTCCTGTAGAAATGAGTTATAAAGTGCTGCAGATACTCGCCATGGGTTTCAGGATCTAGACCCTCTCTTCCAATCCATTCCACAGTATACCTATATAATATTTGACGAAACATATAATATTCATTAACGGAATTGCTTGTCTTGTATATTATATTATAGTATAGTATAGTATAGTATAGTATATTATATTATATTACCTCTGCAAATTTGTACTCTCAATTTTATTCGGTAATCGCTCATCTCTGAGATTAGCCAATAATTTAGAGGCTTCATTGTCCAAACTTCTATTAGCTATATCCAAGAACAGACTGGCCTTTCTCAGATTTTGAAGATTAATATTATTTATATATCGTACATATGCCAGGCAATGGTTTTTTGTGTTTTTAACATTTAGCACACCATTAATTACTTCCCGTTCAGTCACTGTTTCGAAATTGTTTTTTAATAATTCCATTACAATGGAAAAACATATCTCGATGTCTTAATGTCAATATAATATTATAATAATAATAGTTTTATTTATATATAGTTGAAGAAAATCAATTTTTACATTATATTTGAAATATAATATACTTAATATCTCAAAAATTATGTGCGTGTAATGACAATTGTTTCCATGAATACAAAATTGCTATATTTTTTTTAATTAATTCATTGACAATTGACACTAAGGCCAGTTATTTTTTCTTCTACATTAATCTATATATTAGTATTATTCTCTTACACACCAGACATGAAATAATTGTGCATTGTATCCTTATCGAACTTTCCAGCATTATACAATGATTGCGCGCCTTTTCTGAACAATTTTTGCATTTTGCACATGGTGTCCCACCAGATTGCTTGATCCTCTTGTTGTAATTTAGGTATTCTCTTGAGAATATACATAAACAAAGAAATATATAAGGGCAAAAAAGATATAATTACATAATGAGTAATCTAATGCGCGTTAAAGGAAAATGATTATTTAAAAAATTTATAATTTTATAAAATAGAAAATAGAAAATTGTTTATATACTTTATTGTTAAAATTTTTAAGGATAGATGAAATCGGTTGTAGTATGCTCGTAGGTGGAACAGCATTGCTATCTTTCTTATACCACTTGTCCAGAACACTAACGTCCATCCCTTGACTCTCCAATTCTGTCCTTAACATTTCTAATTCTGAACTAAGAACATAAGTCGGTATAGGACGGTATCCATATTTTTGTCCAAGGAATACCTGTGCAGCAAGATGTATATTTATTATATTAGAATATATATTTGTTATTTATAAAAATTAAGAATCTTAATTTTACAAGATTTAGAAATGATTTAACTTTCTGCTGTTTAACTTTGTTATATAATTATACAGCTTATATACATATTAAAGTTTATTTTATGTCTGCCAAGATTTGTATAAATTTGTTGAACACTTGAAACTATTAACTCAAAATAGTTTGGACAATGAAATATTAAATTGCTTAAGAGCAACACTATGCTTTATTCACTTACAACGAAATTGGGTCCCATAGACAATCTTTGACAATTTTCTATTTCTCTCATACACAGTTCTGTAGTCATGTGATCGTCGGTGGCTTCATCACGTACACCCCATCTCATATCAACTACCTGCGAAGAACGTTTAATCATGTAAGATAAATTTTGATTTCTCAATTTTAATAATAATGCGACATTTTAATTTATGTTAATAGTTAAATATATGAGAGAAACTATTTATTACAATTGATTACCAATAGCAAATGCAGCTATCCTTTAGTAATAAATTATATATAATATATAATCTAAATATAATTGTCAAGTTTTAGCTGTTTTTCTATCAAAGATCAACATCAAAAGATTGAATTATATAATTATGTAACTGGTAACTGGTGCCGTGAAAATCAATTTTTCTATCAGGATATGTGACTCATGTTTTACTATATATACATCAGTCGATTAAATGTTCTATCTATATGCTATCATTTTTCTTGCGTAAAATCTTACCTGAAACTCTAAACCGTGCTTTTCTCTACAATAATCCTTGATTTTAGGATAACATTGAGCCATTAAAGTATTTCTTTCCATTGTTGTGTCTGAAATATATTGTTATTTTACATTGTATTTTGACGCTTAATTTATTATGTATTTTTTTTTTTTTTTTTTTTTGCATTTTTCATATTAAATTATATTTTTTGTTATTTTACTATTTCTTATTGCAATTATAACTTCTCTGCAGTAATAACTTACCAGTAAAAGTCGAACTCGTAAATATACGAACAATTTTTGAACTGACGGGTGGTAAGGATTTTAAAGATCCCGAGAAGATTGAATCGATTGTCGTTTCGTCCATTTTTTATTTCTTGATGCACCTTTTTTATCGTTAATACTGAGTTGAAAATTTAAAGCAATTGAGACCTCGCATCTCGTTGCTTGCAACAATATCAATAAACTGAGACCGAAGCGTTACCAATGTATTATACATCTATAAATAAGAATACAGTATCCTGAGCTATACAGACAGTAATACACATTTTTATTCGAGTGTTTTATGTTATAGGATTCTCTCTTATATTACTTATCTGCCTTAATTTGTACGATGTTATACGTTGTATTATACATTATACTGCTATATTAATCCTCAAATTACATAAAAGATATTTTCTTTTTAAAATTTAATGTAACTGTATGCGAACAAAAAAGATTTCTAGCATACTGAGCAAAGTGGTTGCTAAGGCTTGTTTACACAGTATAAAGAATCATTGATTTTAAAACATGTATATATAATTAGATAATTTAGCATTTGCATCAAATATATAAAATATGTGCTGTATTTGATAAATTATTTAACATTTAAATAATTAATATATTTGATATGTAAGATGTACATTATTTATGATTTCTCTTTCTGTCTTAAGTATTCAAGAATTGAAAGAATATGCAGACAAGCGCTCTAACTGTGGCAATTTATGTTTTAGTTTAATATGCTAATATTATGTTTATAGAGTTAAATATGCTTGCACATTTCTGCATATATATCGTATATTTGATTTCTGTATAGATTTTCTATATATATTGGACTGTTTATAGTGCTTACCGAGGATCTATCATAACATTCAAAATGGGATCTGATTTAGTGATACAAATGAACAAGTATCGTTCATATGTGACTGTGTTGGCTGATCCAGCTTCAAAGGACGAACTAAAATTGAAGGCAGCCCAAGAATTATCAGAAAATTTTGAGGTATTGTAAGAAATTATCAGAAATTGCTTTTATCTAGACACAATAATTTTGAATTAATCTCTGTTGGAAAAAGTAATACATATTTAAAAATTAATTTATACAGATCATTATGTGTTCGTCGCAATATCCGGAATTTCTCAATCATATGATGATAATCTTTTTGAAAATATTGCAAGAAGGAGAGCCACATTTTATATCGGAATATAATATTCAACAAGTCAGGAAATTGATTTTGGAAATGATACACAGATTACCGAGCAATGAACATTTGCGTCCGTATGTCAGGCAAATCTTAACTCTCATGTCTAAATTGTTAGAAACAGATAATGAAGAAAATGTTTTAGTATGTTTACGCATTATTATTGAACTTCATAAACAATATAAACCGACATTTAATCCAGAAGTGAGTAATGTCTTCTCTCTTTTTTGTAACTCGCATTCTAAAATAATAATTTCAACATTTCTCCTTTTTCTTTTGTTTTTAGATACAATATTTTCTGCAGTTTGTTAAGTCTGTGTACAGTGAATTACCAAAGAATTTGTCAAAAATATTTGAACCACGTCCTCCTTTACGAGTGAAAGATTTGTCAGAGATCAACATAGAAGCTCTTTTGAAAGAAACTTTCACAATTACAGCAATACAAAGCGAAAAGAAAACAGCCGATGGTAATGTTGTGACAGTAAGTATATTCTATTTATTTAATTTATAAGATCTTATATTATATAAAGCACGCGTGCGCGATGTGTGTGTGTGTGTGTGTGTGTGTGTGTGTGTGTATTTGTGATAAATGAAAAGAGAATGCAAAAGTTAATTATGATATATCCTACTATTTTCAGTACAATTTAATTCCGAAAGCAGTGCTGTCCCTCAAAGTGCTTCAAGAATTACCGATAATTGTGGTGCTAATGAATCAATTATACAAGCAAAATGTGCATCAAGACGTATCTGATTTCATTCCGATTGTGATAACAACTATATCGCTTCAACCGAGTCCTCAACATCGAGCATCTCCCGCATTCAACAAAGAGGTTTTCGTCGATTTTATGGGCGCTCAAGTTAAAACCCTGTCATTTCTTGCTTATGTCATAAGAGTGTATCAAGATGTGATATCCCAAAACAGCTCGATGTTGGTCAAAGGCATTCTAGGTTTGTTCACTCTCTGTCCTATGGAAGTAGCGCATCTGCGCAAGGAACTAGTGATTGCGTCTCGCCACATATTGGCAACGGATTTACGAAATCAATTTATCCCGCACATGGAAATCTTCTTCAACGAGGATATTTTCATCGGTCATGGTTGGACCGCTCATGAGGCTCTTAGACCGCTAGCTTATTCGACACTTGCTGATTTGGTTCATCATGTCAGATTACAATTACCTCTCAGTGATGTCTCCAGAGCAGTACATCTGTACGGTAAAAATCTTCTTGATCAGACGTTACCAACAGCTGTTCAAATGGTCTCTTGTAAGCTATTGATGAATCTAGTGGACACAGTTAGGCAGAGATCGGATGCTGAAAACAGCACTCAGGGGCGAGAACTGTTGATGCGTATATTGTTGGTATTTGTTTTGAAATTTAAGACCATTGCCAAGATCTATATTCCGATTCTGCGAAACAAAGCGAAACAGTTACGGCCTGCTCCAATAGACAATACAGCTGAGGATGCTGCTAAGCCATGTGTCGATGTAAATGAAGAGAAAGAGCCACCAAAGTCAAAGTTTGGCTTTCCGACCTCACAAGCGATGAGTTACAATGTAGCGGATTATAGAAATCTCGTAAAAAGTCTCGTGCATGGTGCTAAAGCCATAACATCTAACTGTATTAATAGAACGAGCGACGTAACGCAATCTAATCAACTTCAACCGAAGGAGACTCTGATTTACATACAACTCGTTAAATGGGCATTACCGGCTTTGGATATCTACACAATAGGTCCACCTGTAATCAGTCCTCCCGTACAACCAAGCAGACCGGGACAGTCTCAAATACGAACAAGAGAGGAAAAAGAGGTGTTGGAACTCTTCGGCAATGTGTTCACGCAAATGAGTCCTCAAACATTTCAAGAGATATTTTCCATGACCATAGACTATATGGTCGAAAGAATTTTCAAGAACTGTGCTTTGCAAATAATTGGAAGTGCCTTTTTATCCAGCCACACGATCTCGTCAACCTTTGCTACTATATTGGTGGAATATTTGTTAGAGCGAATGAGCGATATGGGTTCCAATGTGGAACGCAGTAATCTGTACTTAAGATTGTTTAAACTCGTTTTTGGCAGCGTTTCGCTCTTTCCGGCCGAAAATGAGCACATGTTACGACCACACTTAAATTTAATTGTTAATCGCGCTATGGAGCTCGCCATGTCGGCAAAAGAACCGTACAATTATTTTTTATTATTACGCGCGTTGTTCAGATCCATAGGCGGCGGATCTCACGATTTATTATATCAGGAATTTTTACCTTTACTCCCTAACATGTTGGAGGGATTAAATAGGTTGCAATCTGGTCTACACCGGCAGCATATGAAAGATCTTTTTGTCGAATTATGCTTAACCGTGCCGGTGCGTCTCAGTTCGCTTTTGCCGTATCTTCCGATGTTAATGGACCCTCTAGTTTCCGCTCTCAATGGAAGTTACTGTTTGGTAAGCCAAGGTCTTCGTACTCTTGAGCTATGTGTCGATAATTTGCAGCCAGACTTTTTATATGAGCACATACAACCAATTCGTGCGGAATTGATGCAAGCTTTGTGGAGAACGTTACAAAATTCTACCGATCAGGCTCACGTAGCCTTTCGAGTTCTTGGAAAATTTGGCGGTGGAAATCGGAGAATGATGATCGAGCCTCAGAAATTGGAATATAACGATCGCGAGACTAGTTCGCCTAATGTGATAGTTTATTTTGAGGGAACTTCCCAACCGATTGATTTTCCGATGGAAAAAGTGATCGAGGCTGCATTCAATGCGTTGAAATCCAATACGGATTTATTTTACCGAAAACAATGCTGGGAAGTCATATATTGTTACTTAGCAGCATCCTTAAGATTGGATGACACTGCTCATCTATGGCACAAAGTATTTACGCATCCGAGTTTTAAGGAGGGCGAAATACCGCATCAACAGGAACCTCACTATAAGTGTCCCGATACCGTGGCACGAAATGTTCAGCAGACCGCACTGACCGGTATGTTTATTGCTGCGGAGATCAAGGATTTGCGACCGTCAGTACTCAGTACTGTCGTTTCTGTGGTAAGACATTATACGATGATTGCCATAGCGCAGCAAGCAGGTCTCTTTAGCTGGACGGAAAAGGAAGTTCGCCAAGATACGCAAGGACAAGATCCACTTGTACTGATCGACGCGCTCGCTGTTATAATGGCTCATGATGAGAAGGAATTGTATAAAGCAGGATATTTAACCCTTGTGTTAATATTAGAAACAGCGACGAATATTTTAGGATCCAAGGAACGAGCTTGTCAATTGCCTTTCATGGAATATCTGGCGGAAAGAATGTGTTCATTATGCTACGAGCGCGCTTGGTACGCCAAATTGGGCGGTTGTATAGCGATCAAGTTTTTGTTTGAGCGAATGGCCACTAAATGGGTTCTTAATCATTTGTTTGTCTTTCTCAAGGCTCTCGTATTTGTGATGATGGATCTAACCGATGAGGTCTCCAACGGTGCTATTGATATGGCAAAGGAGAATTTGGAAAAAATGTTACGAGTCTGTGTTAATCCTGGTATTCAGAAAGGTAACACGGAATTGATAGAAGCACAAAATAAGAGTTTATACGAGGTCACCCGCGAATTAGTCAAGCAAGTAACGTCACCACATACGATTGTCCGAGAGCAGGCTATGGCCTCGTTGCGTCAATTAGCCGAGATACAAAACAAATCGGTAACAGAGGTAATGGAGCCGCACAAAGAAGTTTTAGCGGACATGATGCCGCCTAAGAAGCACCTTTTGAAGCATCAACCTGCTAATGCACAGATTGGCTTAATGGACGGTAATACATTTTGCACCACCTTGAATCCGCGTCTTTTTACCATCGATTTAAGCATACATGAGCACAAGGTGTTTTTCAATGAATTATTAAGTCTTTGCGAATCAGACGAAGCCAATTTCAATAAACTAGCTTGTTACAAATCAATTTCAAACCTAATGCCTCTGCGAAAATCTGCATTACGAGCGCTTGCGGCCTGTCATTACATCGTTGGCTGTCGGGAAAGAATATTTTCTGTTCTTTACAAAACTCTAGAAAAATCCAACGCCGAACTACAAGAAGCGGCCTACGAGTGCATGAAAATGTTCATTGCCGGTTTTCAGATCGACATGGAATCAGTGCACACGATAATGCGACCAATGCTATTAACACTGGGTGATCATAGGAATCTCAGCTTGAACTGCGTTAGAAGGTTATTATATTTAACACAACTTTTTCCAAGTACCTTTAGTGTCACCTTATGTGAACAACTACTGGCACATTTGAAGAAACTGCTGGAAAATCTGATTCAATCCCATAAGGGTATATCAAAGTCTGGCGAGACTGAGCAAAAGATCACTACGATTATAGGAATATTTCACGAAGTTCCAACGGCATCTCCCAAGTTTATTGATGTGCTTTGCAAACTTGTGTTGCAAACTGAGAAATCATTATTAGTCGAAGTATCCAGTCCTTTCAGAATACCTTTGATGAAATTTCTCTTACGTTATCCGACAGAGACGCTAAATCTGTTTTTACATGATAACAATATCAAGGATCAGCAGTGGAGCAGATACCTGGAATATCTTATTAGACATAAGGACGCTAAACCGTTCCGAGATATTTTGCACAACACTACGACACGACTTGTCACAATGTTGCTCGCCCACTCGCAAACGAATTCTAATTTGACTCACATGGAGAAAAGCGAACTACAATATCGAGCGATTAAAATCATTGGCATACTTATCAAATTCGACGAACAATGGCTATCTACACAGAGTCAATTAGTGAGTGCATTGAAACAGATCTGGTGCAACGACGACTATCAGGCGTTACACAAGAAGGTCGAGAGCGTCGAATACTGCCATTGGAAGGAACCGAAGCATATCGTCAAAATTCTATTGCATTATTTCCGTCACCAACCAAATGATATTGATTTGCTATTCCAATTGCTGCGGGCCACGTGTGCTCGTTTTGTGCCTGATTTTCAGTTTCTTAGAGATTTTCTAGAGAACACGGTAGCCCAGGAATATACAGTCGAGTGGAAACGAAGCGCTTTCTTTCGTTTTGTCGAACATTTTCCTACAAACAATATGTCGCAAGAATTGAAAGCCAACGTTATGCAGTTGATCATTATTCCGTGTTTTGCGGTTAGCTTTGAAAAAGGCGAAGGTACCAAACTGGTCGGTGCTACGCCCATGCCTCATGACGACATCGCAAACCACGATAACATCGTGTCGGTATTTATCAACAAGATCATTGACCCAGACAATCCGTTCGGCTCTGCCGATTGCGTTCGCATTTCTCTATTGCAATTCTCGTGCCTTCTAGTGGAACAAGCATCGCAACATATTCACGATGTCACAAATAAGCGGCAAGGGTATAAGATGCGGCGTTTAATGACATTTGCTTGGCCCTGCTTGTTAGGAAAAAACTGCGTAGATCCGACAACTAGGTATCATGGTCATCTTCTTCTCAGTCACATAATAGCCAAATTTGCTATCCACAAGCGTATAGTTCTGCAAGTGTTTCATAGTTTATTGAAAGCGCATGCTGTCGACGCGCGTAATGTCGTACGACAGGCGCTAGAAATATTAACACCCGCGATGCCTGTGCGGATGGAGGATGGTAATATCATGCTAACACATTGGACGAAGAAAATTATCGTGGAAGAAGGACATTCTATGCAACAATTATTCCATATTTTACAGTTAGTAGTAAGACATTACAAAGTTTATTACCCAGTCAGACATCACTTGGTTCAACATATAGTAAACTCTATTCAACGTATGGGATTCAGTCCCACCGCCACGATTGAACATAGACGATTAGCTGTTGAACTTGCAGAGGTTATTATAAAATGGGAGTTGTATAGAATCAAGGAGGAAGGTGAGACTGTGGAATCAAACACTAACAAAGTGATTGTGCAACCATCGGCGTCGACCAAACGACCAACCACTGAAGACCCGTCAGCAAAACGCATGAGCTCTCAAACAACGCCGTCCAGTAGCAGTCCTGTACCTGTCATTTTACCCAGAAAAGAACCGAGATCCGCAAAACCTATTGAGAGGGCTCATGCTGACGCGGTTCTAAATTTTCTGCTTCGCTTGGCGTGTCAGGTAAATGATGTGACGACCATCCACGGTAATCCAGGCGAGCAACTATCCAAACGCTGTGTTTCTCTATTGAAAATGGCTCTTAAACCTGACGTATGGGTTGCCGAGCAATGTGATCTCAAATTAGCCTGGCTCGACAAGGTTCTCGCTAGCGTGGATAGCGTGGATACTCAGCCTAACTATGGTAACATTAGCACAGCACTGGAAGTACTGACATTTTTATTAGGCATGATGAAGCGCGAGCAAATACTCGCGAGTTTTAAGCAACTGCAACGCGGGATAGGCGCTTGCATCGCCAGCAGCAATACTAAAATTATACGTCTGGTACATGGTTTGCTTTCGCGACTCATGACAATTTTTCCGGCTGAACCGACTTCCTCAAACGTAGCCTCTAAATACGAGGAGTTGGACACACTGTATTCGACTGTAGGCAGATTTATAGCAGAAGGACTGGCCACTTATGAGAAGACCACGACAGCCGTGCCCAGTTCGCTGTTTGGTACGCTCATGATGCTTAAAGCTGCCTGTACGAATAATCCTAATTACATTGACCGATTAATTACACCATTTATGAGAGTGTTGCACAGGATGGCCAAGGAACACTTACATTCGGGGCAAAATGAAACTAATCCCGTGACGAGTGAATTGCTGATTCTCAGTCTTGATTTGGTGAAAAATCGTGTAGTAGTAATGGGCGTTGATATGCGCAAATCGTTCATAGGCACAATTCTGGTCGGTTTGATTGAAAAGACGCAAGATGCCAAGGTAATGAAAGCCATCACAAAGATATTGGAAGAATGGATGAAAAATAAAACTACCATTGCGATCAATCAAGCGCCCAGTTTACGTGAAAAATCTATATTATTGGTAAAAATGATGCAGTATGTTGAAAAACGTTTTCCCGAAGATGCAGAGTTGAATAAGCAGTTTTTGGAGCTGGTTAATTATGTTTATCGCGATGAGAGTCTGAAGTTAACAGAATTAACATCAAAACTGGAACAGGCTTTTCTGGCCGGTCTGCGCTGCGGACAGCCGCAAGTAAGGGCAAAGTTCTTCGAAGTATTTGACGGATCGATGAAAAGACTTTTGCCCGATCGTCTCTTATACATCATTGTCAGCCAAAACTGGGAAAATATAGGACCCCACTATTGGATCAAGCAGTGTATTGAGCTGCTACTAGCCACCGTCAATCCGACGACTCAGGTACAAATGACCAATGAAGACCTCTTGCTGCCGAGTATCACGTCCATCATGCACGGGGGCATGGAAAAGGATAATAAAGAACAAACACTTTTTGTCTGTCATCTCGATCACGCTGGCGAAGAGTCGCATGATATTGAAATGATCGATAAAGACACAAAGGAAACATTCCTTGATATGGACGCCTGGATGTCTAATCTGTCTACATCAGAATCCTCGAACGGCACTGCCGTCGAGGAGATCACCGAAAAGCTTGATTTTTTAGAAATTATTACTAAACAGATACGTTTTATGGAGAATGCGAAAAAGATCAGAACAGAACGGTTGCTGCTGGCGACCGCACAGCTGTGCCACATGGACACGAGTCTGGCGGAACGCGTCTGGTTGGATATGTTTCCGCGAATATGGGGTATCTTGGACGAGATTTATCTCAGATCCGTGATGGCGGAGGTGCCACCCTTTGTCGCCAGCGGAGCGCACGTCATCCAAAAGGATTGCCATCCGAGCGCGCTTGGCACTTTTTTAGAGGCACTGGCGCACTGCGATCCGCCGGTAGCAATTGCGCCACCGGTAATGAAATATCTGGGCAAGTCGCACAACGTCTGGCACCGTATAACGTTGAGTCTGGAACAGATGGCCTCCGAGATGGCAACAGATATTAATTTAGTTGGTAATCAAGCTGCAAAAATTAAATGCGAACCTGATTTATGTCGCGTATCCGACGAGATCGAACAGACAGAATATCTTGGTCCCTATTACGAGGTAGTGGATATGCTTTCAGCGATGTATTCGTTGCTCTGCGAGGAGGATATGTGGTCAGGTCTCTGGCAAAAGAGACCTGCGCACTACAAGGAAACCCTACATGCAATTGCGCTGGAACAACAAGGATTTTTCGAACAGGCTCAAGGCGCATACGAGGTGTGCTTTAGCAAATACCGGCAGGACTTCGCGACAGGCTCGGCGCCCTACCTTCTTAATCAAGAAGTGCTTCTCTGGGAGCGTCATTGGGAGCGCACTGCAAAAGAATTGAATCAATGGGAGATTCTGTTGGAATTGGGCAGCCATAACAACTATAAGAATCCCTTCCTCGTTCTAGAGAGCGCATGGCGTATTCCCAATTGGTCGGTGATGAAGGACATTCTCACACAAGTGGAGCATAATTGTCCGAGAGAAATGGCCTGGAAGGTATAAATTGATGTAACAATATTTTTACTCTACTATAAAAAAATATAAATATTTCATTTCTTTTCACTAATTTCTACTGATTTAAAGTTGGCTCTGTAGTATACATTTTTAAATTTATAAATGTACTTTTTAGTACTAAAAGAAGATACTTTAACAAACTTTTAAATTAATTTTAATTAATTTTTGCAGATCAATCTCTATCGTGGATTCTTAACATTATGCAATAGCGAGGAGCAACATCTTAGTGCTGTGGAGCGTTACGTCGAACTCGCATCGGGTCTGTGTATGCGCGAATGGCGTCGGCTCCCTCACATTGTTAGTCATGTCCATCAGCCATTGTTACAGGCGGCTCAACAAATAATGGAACTCCAGGAAGCAATGCAAATCCATCAAGGACTTTTACACGGCAGAAGTACTTCGCTGCATGATATGAAAGCCATTGTCAAAACATGGCGCAACCGATTGCCCGTGATAGCTGATGACCTCAGTCACTGGTCGGATATTTTCACATGGCGACAACATCATTACACTTTTATTTCCAATCATTACGATTCTCAACAAGATCAGACTACCAATCACTCGTTACTCGGTGTGCATGCTTCTATGCAGGCTATTATTCATTTTGGCAAAATTGCGAGAAAGCAAAATCTCTGCGGCGTATGTTTAGACTCGTTGGCCAAGATCTATTCGATTCCTACAAGTGTACCTATGATAGATTGTTTCCAAAAGATCAGACAACAGGTGAAATGTTACCTACAGATGGCCACTATGGGCGGACAGACTGAATTGCAAGAGGGTTTGGATATGCTCGAGTCGACGAATATGAGTTATTTTACTAAGGAAATGATCGCAGAGTTTTATGCGTGGAAAGGTTTATTGCAGTCGCAACTCGGTCGCTCGGATGACGCCAACAAAAGTTTTTCCGCCGCGGTTCAATTGCACGACACTTTGGTTAAAGCTTGGTCTTTATGGGGCGATTACCTTGAAAATATCTTTATACGTGACGCGCGACAAATAAACATCGGCATAAGTGCTCTGGTATGTTACTTACATGCCTGTCGTCATCAAAATGAATCCAAATCCAGGAAATATATTGCTAAAATTCTTTGGTTACTCACATATGATGACGATAAGTCGTCTCTAATGGAGACCGTAGATAAATATGCTGTTGGCGTGCCGGCGATACAATGGTTACCCTGGGTACCGCAACTGCTGATGTATTTGGTGCGCCACGAGAACAATATAATTTTGAATTTGTTGAGTCAAGTGGGTCGCATGTTCCCGCAAGCGGTCTATTTTTCTATACGCACACTTTACTTGACACTGAAGATAGAACAGAGGGAGAGATATAAGAGCGGTGAATTGGCAGCGGGGAAGAGCCAAGACGGCGTGGAAGATCGTGGTCTTGCTGCAACGGGAAATGTACCACCGCAGCAAGGAGGAGTACCGGAAACGAGTCATACAGTACCTATGGCCCGGGCCACTCCGCCCATGTGGAGATGCTCGAAGATCATGCATTTGCAGAGAGACATACATCCAACTGTCTTATCTAGCTTGGAGGGTATAGTTGATCAGGTTGGTTTTTTTTTTTAAATAAATTATAGTAAAAGATACAGTAAAAATATATACGGAATGTTTATTTATACACATTTGTACGGGTGTGTAAAATATATATAGTAAAAATACACAAAAAATAGTTTATTGGTAAAGATTTTTACTTTAATGATTTAATATTTCGATTTTATCTTTATATGAATCTTACTTTAGTATAGTGTGTTCGTGTTCGTGTGTGTGTGTGTGTGTGTGTGTGTGCGTGTGCGTGTGCGTGTGCGTGTGCGTGTGCGTGTGCGTGTGCGTGTGTATACACACATATACATATACATATACATATACATATACATATACATAATACATATACATATACATAATACATATACATATACATATACATATACATATACATATACATATACATATACATATACATATACATATACATATACATATACATATACATATACATAT
>JBCEZV010000019.1:5957182-5980680 GCA_039654365.1 Cataglyphis livida
TTTAACATAAAAAATATCATTTTTCAATATAACGTCAAACTGTCAGCACAATCACGGAATAAATTTTACGTGAATATATATATAAATCTAAGAGTAAGTGTTTAAATAAACTGTTTAAATAATTGTGTTTTGTATGCAATTTTATCATAATTAATACAAGAATTGTAAACTTTTTAAATTAACAGATTATGTTCTTTGGACATGCAAAATTTAACTTTTTGTTCTATTCATTTTATATATCTGGAATGCAAAAAAAAATACAAATTTAAAGAATACTTTCTTTTCTTTTTACCAGAATTTGCTTTTTTCAAAAGAAGCCACTGATATAAGATTACAACTACTATACATTACATGCATGTTTATCTTTTTTATTTTCAGTTTACATTGCAATTATCTCTGACTTGCTTTGTCGAGTATGTGCTTCATTTAACGCGACTTAATCCCGACATGATGTACGTGCATCAGGATTCTGGTTTGATCAATATCGCATATTTCAAATTTGATATTGATGATACCTCTGGAGAGTTAGACGCGAACAGACCAGTACCCTTCCGCCTGACGCCCAATATCCTCGAATTTCTTACAACTACAGGTACAGCCATATAAATATCTATTCTTATCACCGCGGCACGATGAAAGATATCTAGATACGAATACCGTCTTTTGTATATTTAGCATATTTGCATATCTTCAAATACTTGTATTTATAAAACGGATATTTTTACTGCTTTTATAAACCCAATAATATGAAGGTAATTATCAAATTCTATCGGGCTTGATTGCGCTTTTATTCGCAATTAATCATTTATACAGGAATTTGCGGACCATTGACCGCCAGCGCAATTGCCACAGCGCGCTGTTTGGTTCAGCCCACGTTCCAACTGCAGGCGATTCTCCGCGCGATTCTGCGAGACGAAGTGATCGCGGATCATAAACAACAGGAAGACGCTGAAGGCACATCACAAGCGCCGACTGATCTGAAAGGCGAACTCCTGATAACGATGGTGACCCGCGCGGTTACTGCGATTGTTACAAGATTGAACTCTCTTGCAAATTTTGATGGTATCGATAGTAAGGTCAGCACCTTGGTTGCCGCCGCCAACAGTCACGATAATCTCTGCAGAATGGATCCCTCTTGGCACCCGTGGCTGTAAAATCGAATACGCGCATTTGGTCTTACAAAAAAATTCGTACTGCCAACGAAAAGAAAAGATTATCATAAAATTTTTTTTATAGTTTTCTGTCGCCTGATAGATATATTGTATTTCCCAATACTGTCCTTCGTATCTGGATTGGAAAGTTATTAGAAAATGAGGGAAAATAAAGATAAATATTTGAAGATACAAAATATTATTTATAATTAATATTAATCAATGATATATGATAATATTATACATTACTACTATCTATACACATTATTGGATGACATGTACAGCATGATAAGACGAAACTGTAAATTGCATATTTTATATACTTCAACAATCATCTCTTAGCGCGCATGAGTGTATATTTATTACATTATCCATAGATTCGTTTTCAACCAAAAGGCATAATATTTTAGAGTGTATGTAATATAAAATTCTTTTTTCAAGTGTCTTTTCAGCATATTGTGTATAAACTTTATATTTTGAATATAGTTTGAATAGATTTACAGTTAGTAAAAAAATTATCTTGAGAGAGAGATGAAAAATAAAATGTGTCTAATATGTCAAATTTTTATTCATTATAAATAATTTAAACATTTGAAATACATATGATTAAATGTAAAAATGAAGAATAAACGCGTTGCTTTAGAATATATTTACAGTTTCTATATAGATCTTCTATATATATCTATGTAAGGAAAATAAAAGCATGTAATTTCGAAAATTCTTCAAAAGAAGCTTGCCACAAAATTTATGCATAACTATACATTTTTTTTTACAATAAATTCAGTAAGCAATATTATACTACAATAGTAAAAAGTGTGTGTTAAAACTTATACATAAAATAATAGATTATAATTTTATTAATGCTTACATAGTATTTATTTACAAAAATACACAATTTAATGTATTTCTAGTATAACTTATTGAATGAAATGAATTGAATACAACTTAGTAAATGTCCTAGCAATTCTTTAAATGTATATATTACATTATTACATTATATTTTCTTAAATTATCACAATTAGAAATTTTCTTTTCTAACTAGACATGTAATTATTGTATGTGCTTTGGACAACTAAATATTATAAATGAAAAATCTACAGTAAAAATATGATAAGTCTATAAATGAATACCATTCTATATTTTATTTTATATTTTAATTAATTTTAATTATAAATAATATAGACTTATCATATTTCTGTTTTAACATGCATTAGATATATTTAGAAGTACTTTGCGTCAATGTAAAATAGTTTATATAAGTTATATAACATACATACATCAGTTATCATATACACATAAAAATTTCTCAGACACTTAATGTACAAATATAGCATATACAGTTGCTCTATTAACTTAGCAATAGACAGAATTAACGAGGACAGGAAAAATATTATATATATACAAATATTTATTAGATATATCTATGATATCTTTTCTGATGACAATTTAATCACAATAAAATCACATTTAAAAAAACATGCATCTTGTTTTAGAACAAAATTTTGTATGTTTATTTCATGGGCTTTAAGTTAATATTCCGCAACATGCATAAGTCTCGTGCAGTTGCCATGCGTCCGATCACCGTTTGTATATCGTATAATCGTAGTAGAATATCAGTCGTGAACAATTCGGGTAATGCTTTAAGAAGACATGGTACCTAAAAATGAATATCCGAACTTACTAATGATAGTTGCGCAAAATAATTAATTAATGTAGATATTGAGAAATAAAGATAAAATCTACTATTATTTGTACATACATACAAATACATTGTACATACCAGAGTTTGTGGCATTCCCTGTAACACGATACAAGTTCTCTCTTTTCCGCATTGTACTGTAAATCGCAGGAACTGAAATATAAAATGGGTCTGTTGACACACCTCTCCATCTCTACCAGCTAGAAACGCGAACATGGTGAACAAATTGTTCAATGCAGTCATAAGCGGATCCCTCAGAACGACCATAGATTTTTGTCCATTATTCGTACCCTGCGCTTGTGGACTTTGCGAACCAAACATGGGAACACTCTCACCCGCTTCATTCAATCGCAAGAGCTTATTAGACATGCCTAATGCGTCCAAATCATCCACGTCCACGTCAGGCCGCACGCGTTTACGACTGTTATTCCGATATGGATTCGAGTTATTGTATTCCAAAGTAGAAAATATACAGTAGACACATAATTTTGCTAGGATAGACGACTGCGGCTCCACAAGCTCATCGCTTCTATGCAACAAAATTTACAAACATAATATTTTGTTTATATGCAAGTATGTGAAAGATAAATATAACAATATGTGATAAACTTACTGCAACGAATTGTCCAAGTATTGCGGTATTAAGTAATTTATGAGATCCAGAGTGCAATTCTCTATATCAAGATGAAAAATGGCAAAGGCCAGATCTACAGCTTGATCTAATTCTTCTTGGTAACGATATTTCAATACTTCCTTTACAATATTCGTAACGAACCATAAAGAACCACCAGTATTTAACAAAGATTCTAGTGATTGTGTAGCTTGTATGTTTATCCACCCACGTTGACTTATGTTCTGCCAAACAGATTCCAATTGTTCCAGTATCGGCTGACGTGAAATAATGCTGCACATATAAAAAAAAAAAAAAAAAACCATAAAAATAATTATTTAAACAATAACAAGAATTTTTATAGAGCATCAGAATACCTGTGAGACATCGAAAGCACCTTTGTTTTCGATTGTGTAGGCGGATGTACATCATATTGCATCTTCCGAATTATTTGAAACATTAAACTAGATCTATGCGAAAGGATAGAAAAGCTTAAATCCCATATAATATTCAGAAGATAAACATATAATAAGTTCATGTTTTCATTTAACGAAAAGTGGAATTATATATTTTTTCTTTGCTAATACAATGATCCTATTTTTCTCTCATGCTAATACAGCGTACCTCTCTTTAAGATTTTCCTGCATATCGTCACCCGGCAATGGCGTCAGGAAGTGCTGAACCATATTCATTGGTTTCAATAGAGCGTCCTGATGCGTAATGCTCATATATGCACAAAGCCATGCTGCGGCGCAAACTGGCAGACAGCATGCCGCCGTACGCAAACCGTCCAGAGCCATTTTGACATCACCGGCGCCCAACACACCGCTCTCCCACGCACAGAGTAATTCCTTCACCGCACCCATCGCTGATTGGCACGCGATGTGCCATTTCAAATTACTCGACTTGAAATCAGGATCTGGCGAATTTAATTGCGTTAGCAAAGCATCCACTCTCGCCGGATCGACGCTCTGCAACATCCTCTGTGGTGACTTTGGCTTCTTTCTTTCAGGCATGCACTCGCGCACCCATTGTTCGAAAAACGAATCCCCGCCTTCTTCTAAGACAACCTATGAGCCAATTCACATCTATGTTATACAATATATATGGAATGTAATCGATATAATGTTATGAAATCTTTCTAGAATTCGAATAGGAAGCAAACTTACATCAGAACCATATGTTTGCACTATGGAGCACAACATAAGAAACGATACATCGAAAGACATTGCTCTCGTCGCTGCCGTTTTGCCAGGCACAGGCTCGTTAATCTGTTTACTGCATTCATTGAGCTTGATAAGTTTGGTAACAAAAGTCTTAAGCTTCCCTTCTACTGTTGCCACAGCCAGCATTAATTCAAAACTGTTCAAAACATGATACAACATACTCAATAAAGAGCTCTTCGTATAATCAGCATTCAATGTCTTCAAAATACCGGCTAGTGTCGGTTCCGCGCATATAATAACTTTTGGGATGGACGATGTCGGAGTGCTAGATGGTTCCAATTTTTGAAGAGTTGCTGTTATTCCCTCCCTAGAACGATTGCATGATAATCGAGAGTAAATTACAATGAACAAAATTTTGACAGAATTATTTCACATATACACACATATTCACAACACACACATTACCTTCTCGCACTTATTTGCTTTGCCTGCTTCTCCGTCACAAGATTTACTTTCTGCAATTCATTTAACAAACATTCTACATAATTACATGAGCATGTAGAATCCATTATATCGAGTAAAGGCGTAAACTGAAGTAATAATTCGAACGCATCTAAAATATCTTGCGAATACTCCAACTTCTCATCACCTACAAGAGCGTACGTATTAGTTATAAGTGCAAACTCCGTTTTTCCAATATCTGGAGAATATCAAATGGGGTTTTGCTCACTATTTATAGTAGACGCGTGCAACTCTTTCAATATGAGAGGTACTTTTAAAAACATGAAGGCTCCCCATTGTGATTCTTTGAATGTTCCCGTCACATTGTGCAGACACATCAAACAAGCGCGAATTATCTCGCAATAAAGCCGTGCATTTGTGTAAGTCTTTAACCTTTGCACCATCAATAACTGATTAACAAACACAGCTGTCTCAGTGCTAGGATTTAATAACACTTGAACAGCAAAAAGTGGTTGTAAGCAATGAGTAATGGATTCCATTTTAATTTTCTCGGGACAAAGACTCTCGATCTCTAGATTGCACAATTTTTTCAAAGAATCCTCTATTGCTACTACAGACTTTTGACTGCTTGTCTTTAGTAATGTCTCAATTTCCTGACATTTCTTCGCAACATCTATATACAAATCTGAAAAAGAAAATTCTATATAATGAAAGGTAAAACATGAATAAAACATTTTTCGATATAAATCTTAAGTATATTATCATTAATTATATATTACCTTTGTCATCATATTTGGCTAGATACATCATTGCACATAGAAAATCTGAGTTCAGCACCTGCTGCAAAATACTGGCAGGTTTGTCTATTAGCTCATTCGAATGCAGAGTAAGAGAATTGTTCTGTGATACCTTTGTTAATGCATGCAGATAACATTGCAAGAGCCAATAAACGATAGATAAAACTGCCGCTGCTAAGAGATCCTCTTCTGGTTTACCACGACATGTAATACCAACTTGTATTGATTCCAGAAATTCAAGTAAGCTTAATATGCAGTGAGGCTTGTGAAATGCATCATATTTACTTATTCGCTGCAACACTGCTGCATATGACACCAACTACAAAATAATTTTCATTAACACATGAATCATTGATATTCAAAATACATTAGAGTATAATACAAACCTGAGAACTTAAAGAATGTTTAAGATACGATAGGACTAATTGATTAGGCCCTGATCCCACTAATGCTTGTTGCAATATACAATCTGCTAAGTTATGTACATCACCGCTTACCCCCCTTGGAAGAATCTAAAGAGTTGCTTTATTTCAGAACATCACAGATAGTATAATAATCATATTAAAATTGTTTACTGTTGGTGCTTACTGTTTTGATATTAATACCCCATTGCAAATCGGTCCATCGCTCTCGCCATGCTCGTAGCAATAAAGCTTTTAAACTACTGGTTTTACTAGTCACTTTAGTTTCCATTGGTATGGTTAAAACATTATGCAGTTTTTGCCATATTGAGGACGTCTATTCGTTGATAATGAAAAAAACATCTTTCTAAAATAAAAAATAATACAAGTAACAATAATATTGATTTTGTGTACATAAAATATAAAAAGCGATTGTTTTTTTATTAAGTTTTTAGGTATAAATAAATATAAATAAATATCAACAGTTTATTAATATTGTAAGAATATAACACGATATTATCATTTACAATATTAAGCATAATAACTAATCTAGACTAACCTTTATAAAAATTTGCCTTTTGTCTTCGTAGAATACATACACATATATATATATATATATATATTAAATAATATTTATTATACATTCTTTGCCGAAAACAAATAGTATTTATTAATATAAAAACATATTCTCTTATTTACTTTCTTTTTATGATATATTGTTATCTTTAAGTATATATAGACTATAAACAGATTCTCTAACCTTAAATTAACAGAACCGAGCATAGACATACAAAAATAGGTAGAATGCTTTCCATGAAGTAAATATACAAAAAGATTAATTTCCATAAATTAGCGCAAAATTTAAATTACGATCTTATAATGTGCAATTTAAATAGAAGCATGGCTAATTTCAATTAAATCTTTTGCTGAATGAAAGTGTGTACTGAGTGAATATATTGCGTGTATATGTGTGGTAAATTATATATCATGTTTTTTTTTTACAATTATATTTATTATAAACAAAACACAAATAAAATGGAAAGAAATCGTATGCATGCATAAGAACATAGAACTTTAGACTGCCATATGATCTGATGTGATTATACAAATACATAAAATAAATTGGCGGAAAAACAATGGCTTCCAAAAAGCACAAATATTAATGTATATCAAAAGAAGGGAAAATCGATATTTCATCATCATTGCTTGCTCATCCACGTTGTGTTTGGTAAGACATCGTAAGTGAATAATATATAAAAAAAAAAAATGACAAGTCCATAATAGAATCCAGTTTAGATATGTAAATTCATATTTTAAAATGGATCTCTTATTAATAATATCGACTTATCATTCCTCAGAAACTGCTTTAACATGTATTAGATACATGATTTTACGAATAATTTGCATTGGTGCAAAATATATATAAATTTCCTGTACAATCGCTGTTAAGGCATTATGATGCTTACTGTATAAATGTAGCATGTATAGTTGTTGTGCTAATATAACAATTTACTAAATGGGAATCTTAAACTAAATATTATACAAATATACAAATATTTGAATATCTCTATAATGCTCTTGTTCACAACAGTAAAGAATCATGATTGTGAACACATGCATCATAATTTTACAACAACTATGTTTATTTTGCGGGCTTCAAGTTAATATTACGCAACATGCATAAGTCACGAGCTGTTGCCTTGCGCCCGATTACGGTTTGTATATCGTATAGTCTTAGTAGAATATCAGTCGTAAATAATTCGGGTAATGCTTTGAGAAGACATGGTACCTGAAAACAAACATACAAACTTACTTATAATTAATATTCTATTATAATATATAATATTATATTATAATATAATTATTATAATATATACAGATCTTACTATATGATTAATAGAAAAACGACTTTTTCACTTATTGTTTTTTGCAAAATTTGTTATTTGTATTGAAAATCAAAAATAAATATGCTATTACAACTATTATACACAAATATGTCATATAACATACCAATGTTTGCGGCATTCCCTGCAATATAATACGAGTCCTGTCTTTCCCGCACTGCACTGTAAGCCACAAAAATTGAAATATAAAGTGAGTCTGTTGGGATATCTCACCATCTCTACCAGCCAAAAAACCGAATATAGTAAACAGCTTGTTCAATGCAGTCATAAGCGGATCCTTCAAAATAACCACCGACTTTTGTCCATTATTCGAACTCTGCGCCTGTGGACTCTGCGATCCAAACATAGGAACACTCTCACCCGTTTCGTTCAATCGCAAAAGCTTATTCGACATGCTTAATGCATCCAAATCATCCATGTCCAAGTCGCAACGTACACGTTTACGATTGTTGCCCCGATATGGATTCGAGTTGATGTACTCCAAAGTGGAAAATATGCAATACACACACAATTTCGCCAGGATAGATGATTGTGGTTCTACAAGTTCGTCACTTCTATGCAACAAAATTTAGATTTAATGAATATTTTGAAGTAAGTTTATTTAAATATAAAAATTTGATGGGAGGAATGTAATAATTATATGATAACTTTATTGCATTGTAATAATTATAAACTTACTGCAATGAATTGTGTAAATACTGCGGTATTATGTGATTTATAAGATCCAGAGTGCAATTCTCTATATCAAGATGAAAGATTGCAAAGGCCAGATCTACAGCTTGATCCAATTCTTCTTGGTAACGATATTTCAATACTTCCTTTACAATATTCGTAACAAACCATAAAGAACCACCAGTATTTAACAGAGATTCCAGTGACTGTGTAGCTTGAATGTTTATCCATCCACGTTGATTTATGTTCTGCCAAACAGATTCTAATTGTTCCAGTATCGGCTGCCGTGAAATAATGCTGCACATACAAAAAAAGCTATGAAAATGATTTTCTCAAAAACAATAACAAGAATTAATTTTTATAGAGTATCACAGTCATAGTACCTATGGGACATTGAAAGCACCTTTGTTTTCGATTGTGTAGGTGGATGTACGTCGTATTGCATTTTCCGAATAATTTGAAACATTAAACTGGATCTGTGCAAAAGGATAGAGAAGCATAGATTTCATATAATATCGAAAAAATAAATATATAAGTTAATATTTTTATTTAACAAAAAATAGAATTACATAGTTTTTCTTTGTTAATTATACAATGATCCTATTTTTCTCATATATTAATACACGTACCTCTCTTTAAGATTGTCCTGCATATCATCACCCGGCAACGGCGTCAGAAAATGCTGAACCATATTCATTGGTTTCAGTAGAGCGTCCTGGTGCGTAATGCTCATGTATGCGCAAAGCCATGCTGCGGCGCAGACTGGTAGGCAGCATGCTGCAGTGCGCAAACCATCTAGAGCCCTTTTCACATCGCCTGCGCCCAGTACACCACTTTCCCACGCGCTGAGTAACTCCTTTACCGCGCCCATCGCTGACTGACATGCAACATGCCATTTCAGATTGTTCGATTTGAAATCAGGATCTGGCGACTTTATTTGCGCTAACAGAGCATCCACTCTTGCCGGGTCGATACTCTGCAGCATCTTCTGCGGCGACTTTGGCTTGTTTCGTTCCGGCATACATTCATATACCCATTGCTCGAAAAATGAGTCTCCACCTTCTTCCAAGACAACCTGCAAGCCAATTTACATCTATCTTACACAATATGTATAAAAGATAATCAAACATATGAAGTTATGAAGTCTTTCCAGATAAAATTCGTATAGGGTGCAAACTTACGTCGGAGCCATATGTTTGCACTATAGAACACAACATAAGAAATGATACATCGAATAACATTGCTCTTGTAGCTGCTGTTTTATCAGGCACAGGCTCGTTGATCTGTTTACTGCTTTCATTGAATTTGATAAGTTTAGCGACGAATGTTTTCAGTTTCCCCTCTACAGTTGCAACAGCTAGCATCAATTCAAAGCTATTTCCTGTCAATACGTGATATAGCATGCTCAGTAAAGCCTCTTGAATTTTCGTGTAATCGGCATTTAATGTCTTCAAGATTCCAGCTAGTGTCGGTTTTGCTCGTATAATGACCTTCGGAATGGACGACGTCGGAGTGCTGGACGGTTCTAATTTTTGCAGAGCCGCTGTCACTCCCTCCCTACAATTGCAAAATAATAAGAAATAAATTACATTGAGTAATTTATCATTTAAGTCATTGTGTAAGAAATTTTAAAAGGAATAATATTTCACACGTGTATATACATCACCTTCTTGCGCTTATTTGCTTTGCCTGCTTCTCTGTCACAAGATTTACCTTTTGCAATTCATTTAGCAAACATTCTACATAATTACATGAACACGTGGAGTCCATTATATCGAGCAAAGGCGTAAATTGAAGCAACAATTCGAACGCATCTATAATATCTTGTGAGTATTCAAATTTTTCGTCACCTACAAAAAAAAATAAAGAAAGACTGTTTCGCGACATCAAAACAATCTTGCAAAATTAGACCTACCATTTAGAGTAGCCGCATGCAACTCTTTCAAGATAAGAGGCACTTTTAAAAATGTAAAAGCTCCCCACTGCGACTCCTTGAATGTTCCTGTCACATTGTGCAAGCACATCAAACAAGCGCGAATTATCTCGCAATAAAGCCGCGCGTTCGTATAACTTTTTAATCTTTGCACCATCAATAGTTGATTGACGAATACAGCCGTTTCGGTGCTGGGGTTCAATAACACTTGAACGGCAAAAAGTGGTTGCAAACAATGAGTAATAGATTCCATTCTGATTTTCTCAAGACAAAGACTCTCAATCTCCAAATCGCATAACTTTTTCAAAGAATCTTCTATTGGCACCACGGACTTTTGACTACTGGTCTTCAATAATGTTTCAATTTCCTGACATTTCTTTGCAACATCTATATACAAATCTAAGAAAGAAAAAATTGATACATGATATAATGAACAGTAAAATATTAAGTTTTCCAACATAAGTATTAAATAGATCACTAATTACCTTTGTCATCATATCTAGCTAGATACATCATCGCGCACATAAAATCTGAATTTAACATTTGTTGCAAAATACTGGCAGGTTTATCTATTAGCTCACTCAAATGTGAAATAAGTGGATTATTTTGAGGTGCCTTTGATAATGCATGCAGATAACATTGTAAGAGCCAATGGACAATAGATAAAACTGCCGCTGCTAAGAGATCCTCTTCTGGTTTACCGCGACATGTGATACCAATTTGTATTGATTCCAAAAACTCGAGTAAGCTCAATATGCAATGAGGCTTGTGAAATGCATCGTATTTACTTATTCGCTGCAACACTGCTGCATACGACACCAACTGCAAAATGATTTTCAACATGAATCATTGATATTCAAAATATAGTTACATTAGAATATAATAAACAAACCTGGGAGCTCAAGGAATGTTTAAGATAAGATAAGACTAATTGATTAGGTCCTGGTCCCACTAATGCTTGTTGCAATATACAATCTGCTAAATTATATACATCACCACTTACACCTCTTGGAAGAATCTAAAGATTTGTTTGAATTTATAAGTTGATAAAAAGTATATCATATTAATCAAGTTAAAGCTAAAGTATAGACGCTCACTGTTTTAATATTAATACCCCATTGCAAATCGGTCCAGCGTTCTCTCCATGCTCGTAGCAAGAGAGCTTTTAAGCTGCTTGTTTTACTAGTCACTTTACTAGTCTCCATTGGTAAAGTTAAAGCATTATACAATTTTTGCCACATTAAGAACGTGGTAATTTAAATCTGATAATTTTCAATAAATAAAACATTTTCCTAAAATAAAAAAAGAGATAGTAATATTGCTAGGCAAGTTATAATGATTTTATATAAAGAAAATGTAAGGAAAACAACTCATTTTTAGACATCTATTTAAATACGGATTATTATTAAATAAGTATTAATTATCGATAGTTATAGTTTATTAGAATTGTAAGTATAAATTTTCTAGAGCGAACACTAAAGCATACTTATTGTTATTGCTATTTACAATAAATATAATAAATATACTAACTTAAACTAACCTTTATAAAATTTGTCGTCTGTAGTTATAAAATATATATAAATCAATTTCTATTATAAATTCATCGACAAAAATAAATAGTAATTTTTACTGTAAAAATTTATCTCACTCTCTTATTTCCTCTTTTTTTATAATATATTATCTTATACAAGTACATAGATGTAAACCGCGCGTCTCTATATTTTCATTTTCTCATTTTCCGTAGTCAGAGTAGTCAAACTTAGAATCAGAACGCATCAAAAAATAGAAAGAGGTAGTTGCTATACGATCACCAATCTTTGTCTAACGACACGTGGTAGGGTAAAGGCTTTTGTACAATGCGAAGCAATAGGGATAAAAACAAGGGAATAGCAATAGCAATAGACAATATCGCATTAGATGTTGTTCTCATTAGAACTGCTTCTTCGAAAAAGCAAATCTCTCTCATTGGATATATCTACATATATATCTATATATCTATATATTTACGCTATTCCGCTGCATGGGTTCGCATCCTTAATCCTTAAAGAAATGACCAATAACAATTGATTATTCTTCTCCATATTTGATTGATCAATTTTTTATGACTTGAGGCTTACTACATCTCGTTTCAAGAATCGTAAAGCTTGTATCTACGTAGACTACGCTTTGAAAATTGAAGATTAAAAATTGAAATTCGACTAATCAGGGAGTCGAGCATGTAACTTTTTTCCTAGAGCGGAAACGTAAAAAATTAAAAATTTTCCCATTAAAATTAATGGCAAAATTTTTCACTTTTCACGCCCTAGGTGAAAAGTTACATGATCTCCCAGAACAAAAAGTACTAAAATTTCTTTGTCCTGATTGGTTAAAATTTAATCTTCAATCTCGATTTTCAATGCGTAGTCTGATACGCTTAATAAGTCCCCTATCATAGGGGCAAAAATGAACGGAAGTGCAACATAAAGGCTTTGAATTTCCGGCCACCCGTTTCCACTTTCGTCAAGCGAGGTGGACTGGTGGTGGACGTACTAGCAACGTCTCCATTCCCCGTCGTTCTTATCGCCGTCTAATTGTTCAACTCTGCGGAGGAAAGTCGGCGAAAAAGTGCGATAGTCCTAAAAGGGACGAATATCTAAAAAAAGAAGAAGAAGAAGAAGAAGAAGATATATAATACATAATCTCGATATTTCGTCAGAATTGCTTACTGATTCAAACTTGTCAGCCTTTCCGTTTTTCGGCATCGTGCATCGATAGTTTTTTTCTTCATTTTGTTCGAACACTGTATCCATCGAGAAGAGCGGCACAATGACGGATAATCGTAAGTATTGTATACGATAAAATTATACGCTTAATTACAGTCACGTTGCTCTCTCTGTAATGTACGAGTTCGAGATATTTGTTTTCCTGCACTAGACGGGTTGGAATAATGCTGGCGTCGCAATCGTCTCTTCTCGCGGTGTCGATTATACAAAAATGGCGATCAGCAAGTTGTATCGAAAATATCAAATAACGTTGCGATTATTGAAAATTGCCATATTTTCTTAAATATATTAAAGAGACGAATAGAATATCAATTTCGTATATAATATATAAATTATTTCATATAATATAAAAATTTAAAATAAATGGTAAAACGGCATCATAATTATTGAAATGTTTACATTTAATTTTACACAGAATACTCCAATTATCAACAACAAGGATATAATCAGTATAGCCAACCACCGCCTTCAGCTGGTCAGGATACATCATATCCACCTCCTTCTGCAGGTACAGGTGGCTATAATCAATACAGTCAGCCACCGCCAAGTACTGGTACCAATTATGGCAATTACGGTAGCTATAATTCTAACACTGGTCAAGACTACAATCCGTCTCAAAATCAAGGCAGTTATGGACAGAATAGCTACAGTGGAGGTAGTAATGCAGGCAGTGGGGATAGTAGTAATAATTACGGTGGAAACTATGGACATGGAAGTAGCGGAGGCAGTGGTGGCGGATATAATCGTAACTCTGGTGGTGGCTACAGTGGAGGTAAATATCTTCTTTGTACCGACTGCATATTTTTTTTTCTTTCTTTTTTCCTGTCAAGTGTTGCTCTTTTTTCTATAACTATCTCAAAAATTTATTTTATATTATTTTGAACTTTTAAAAATGAGATATCTAGCTATTGGTAAATTATTTTTTTTTTCTTATTAAATTATAATTTATATTTATCTTATTTGCATGTTTTTTAGGCCAAGGAGGTAGCGGCGGAGGCAGTAGATACGGCGATCGCGGCGGTTATGGAGATCGCTCCGGCGGTGGTTACAAGTAAGTTTATTTTCTAAATTTTTAATATATTTTAATAAAGCGACAATCGGAACAACAGACTCCGATATATTAAATTAAAGCCAACAGCCACTGCATTCACAGTGATCGATCTCACAGTAAACGACTTTATTGAAGCAAAATCAAAGGTATGCAATGAAGTTCTTAACGCAGTAATGGAAACTCTTGTTGTATCATCATTACGAACGGTTTTATGCCCGGTTGGGCGTTAATATGTTTGAAGTATGCCTACAGGTTTAAGTGACAGATGTAACTGAGATAAAGAGGTAAAGAAACAGTATGTGACAAATGACGTAAAAAGGTTGTAATATCGACATCTTATTCGCTGGTTCTAGAATTGTAACAAATACAACCTAACACACACGCACATACATACATAAATGACGTACGTACATAGGTACATGTGTCGTAGTTACATGCAAAGGTCTTAAATCAATCGTACAGCGATTGATGTCGCCACTGGGATCAGTTGTAATATTATTTCTATTAGGCATATTAAATACGTTTAGGCAATTATAAGGTAATTAGAGTCTATCGTAAGAGATTACGTTATCGAACTACTATTATATATATCGTATAGGCATTTTTCGAAAAAATATATGTTTTGAGAATAAGCTGTTATGCGACATGTGTTAAATTCGCACATAACATATTTGCTTTCAACATGGTTTTACTGCGTATTATTACTTCTAGCTATGGTGTATTGATATTATTGTAGCAGGTATTTTTTGAAAAATATTTTTTCTATTAAAAAAATACGAAGTATACAAGCATATGAAAAGAACAAAGTGTGTTGGCTGTGTTTTACATTTAGAAATTTCCCAACTGCAACAGAATCAACGGCAGCGGATGCTTGGCAATATTTCTTTCCGCGGCAAAAATTTTTTACTTGCAATATATACAAGTAATCTCTTACTTTTTTGGGAGGGTTCAAAAAATGACGGGATATGTTGAAATAAAACTGAAGAATATTTTTGTCAAGATTTGTCTTTCCGTCGAACTCATATTATCCGGATCGAATAGACCGAACACTTTAATTTAGTTTTATTCCAATTTAAGTGTTGCTGTTCTCATATATATATAAAGATAATCTCTGCATGCTAAACAAGAGAAAACTGACAAACGTAACTTGACGTCAAGACGAAACTGGCAAAACTAATGTAAATCATGATGTAATGACTGTAACAGACATTTAGACAAATAGGTACATCAGTCAAGAAGAACGAACGGTGGCGAGCGGCATACATACGATTCGCCATGCATCGATCGATCGATCACAGTCTGTCCATGAGTCAACTCATTGGTATATCTGCTTCTATGTTTTAGCAGTGGCGGTGGCCGTGGTGGTTATAACAAAGGTAAATGCACCAGACTGTTTGTACTAGTCTGGTGCTAAATATTCTAGCTTTCACTCTACTATTTATATGATCTTTTAAATACTCGGTTACTCGGTTATTATATGAAAGGGCTGCTATGCAACATTGTTAGGAGGAGCATTTTAAAATATCTCTCAATAGTAATTATTCATGTAATACGATACATTCGCACGGCATTCTTTGAAGCGAGAATGAGAAGAATCAATAATAAATTGTTCCAATTCTACTTGTATATAATTGAAAAAGTGACCATATATATTATATAATCACCAATTGCTTTTTTTTCCTATGAACGGCAATGCTTTTGTGTCGCTTTATGCTATGTTATCATAAAAAATAAGATTCGCAAAAGCAGGACATTTTGTCCAATCAAAAAATTAGATGTCTTATATTCTGTAAGATAATTTATTACTCTGTATACTCAATCACAAGTAACGCACTGTGCAGTGACGTCGTTCAGTGCAAAAGCAGTGTTTTGGAAAATCCCTTAAAAAGGTTGATGAAAGAGGTTCGTCTTAAAAAAAGGTATAAAAAGGTATGGACATTACGTTCATTTTGCGAAAGAGAAAGCAAAATCGAACAAAACTTGTACAATACGATTATCCTATATATTTTTGGTATGGTCATATCACATTTGGACGCGATATTTTCAAACTGTATAAGCGTGAAAATATGTATAATAGGCGCGAAAAAAGGAGTAAATAAAAGGCAGCTGGTGAGCTACTTGCCAATCTATTAAATCTTTAAGCGTAAGAGGTAATGTTGCAGCCCTTTTGTATGTTCAGCTGCAACCTTGTGTTCTGTATGTATCGTTAGGAATTAATTGGAGTATTAGCCTGCTAATATACTAATATACATTAGGTTTCTATAAATCAAATGATTTACACAAAGAGATTAGGATGTATACTGCACACACATAAATATAACGTTAAAGTGTATAAGAATCTTCAAATTATGGAGATATATAGGAAATTGTCAATCATTATTTAGTAGAATTGTATAGACTATCTCTCTTTTTTTTTTTTTTTTTTTTTTTTTTCTTCTTTTTTTAAGATCTCTTGGAAAGAAGTATACAGCAATAATTATATTTAATGAATAATATAAATTATGCGTAACGAGAGGTAAAATAATGTCCTATAAGAATATACACACATAAGAGCGTATATACGTATCTAGATATTAAATATTTAATATAAGTTATAATATATGCTATACGAAAGAAAAACTTAATCTTGTGTTGTACGATTTATGTGTAAACTCAAATTGAATCGTAAAGTTAGAATGTAAACCAAATAAAATGATAATTTATTTCTTCTGCTTATAATTTAGAAAAACGATAGAAAAGTTTTACAATATCGAAGCCGCACATGTGTACGGTTCCAAGCGGCACGATATTGTAAGACTATTAGAAAAGTGTGAAAACTAACATCTTGGAAACACAAGCATTATATCCTAAGAACTGTCATTGTGTTATTAGGAGAAATACGAGAAAGTTTTAGAGATATGACTTGATAATTTTTATCAAAAGTTGTGTGAAAACTTGAAGAAAGGTATAAGGACAATGTTTCGAAGTATTCATGATGTCTTGTAAAGTTAGTCGTTATTCATATAGAGAATGTGCAATGCTGCGAAACACTTTCCTTATACTTTTAGATTAGGATAAAGTAGTAGTTCCGGGAACAGTAGAGATACGCGAATATATTTTTACTTTAGACGTTTCTCTGTGCGACGAATCATAACTCTCGATCCATTGCAGGAGGCTACGGTGACCGCAACAGTGGCGGTGACGGAATGGTTACTCAAGAAGATACTATCTTTGTATCCGGTATGGATCCATCGATCTCCGAGGAAGAAATTTGTCAACATTTCGGTGCGATCGGCGTAATTAAAGTACGTTATCTTGTCCATTTATACGCAGATATATATTTATATTATATATAGTAATAAATATGTGCATGATTCGAGATAATAATGTTATTTCAAACTGAGAATCAAACGCATTTAAAATTAAATGTGAGATATCTCTCAAGCTATTACTTGATTAGTCTATGATATTTCATAATGTACAATAATATAGTGATAGTCAATTTAATTACACTTATTAGATATTTAATGAATGTTTTCAGCATGATAAACGTACGGGCAAGCCGAAAATTTGGATGTACAAAGATAAGAATACGGGAAAATCGAAAGGGGAGGCGACAGTTACTTATGATGATCAGAACGCCGCCCGCTCGGCCATTAGTTGGTTCGATGGCAAGGATTTTAAGGGTTGCACGATAAAAGTACAAATTGCGCAGCATAAGAGTAGCTGGCAGGGTAATCGGATGGGTGGCAGTCGCGGCGGCGGTGGTCGCGGCCGTGGTGGCGGCGGTGGTTTTGGAGGTCGCGGCGGCAGTGATCGCGATGATCATCATCGTGGGGGTGGCGATGATCGTGGAAGTCGCGACGGCGGAGGCCGCGGTGGCGATTGGAGGTACATTATATCTTGTATCAGATACAATTTTTTCATTATATTGTGGCATATTATTATATCATTACTAAATGCTAATTATACATCTAACGGTATATCTAACGGTGAAGGAAAATATTGAGATGTATCAAGGAAAAAGCAATTATTACAAAAAATTGTTTGAAACAGGTGTCCGAATCCCGATTGCGGTAATACAAATTTCGCATGGCGGGATCAATGTAATCTCTGCAAAAGCTTAAAACCAGAGGGTCTCGGTAGTTACGGCGGCGGGAGTAGCAGCGGCGGTAGGGGCGGTGGTCGAGGTGGTGGGGATCGCGGAAGCCGAGGAGGTTACAGAAACGATCGAGGCGGACGCGGAGGTGATAGAGGTGGTAGAGGTGGCGGTGGTGGTTTCCGGGGTGGAGATCGAGGAGGCCGTGGAGGCCGAGGTGGTCCTATGAGAGGAGGCGGCGGGTAAGGTTTCCATTTTTTCTCAATTTGCATGATCCTTAGAATTTTATAAATTATCTTTCATGTTTACAGTTATTTTTTTTCCATATAACGAATATAAAAAGATTAAAAATCAAACATATATATATATATAATATTAATCATACATTAATTTACGTATTTTTATTTTATTTTAGTCGAGGCGAGAGAGACAGAGATCGCCAGCGACCATATTAATTTCATATTCGTATAACGGTCGTACGACTCTTACTGTCACTAAACGACTTGTACACATTTTTGTAAACACAATTTCAATGCTTGTACATTTCGCCAAGTGATAAATCAATCTTTACATGTGTCGTATACTTTTATTTTCTTTTCATGTAATTTTTTTTTATATTTATCGGAAATACGAACTACATATGTATATTACATTCGTGTATACAAAACTATTCCTATGTAAAATCAAATTCAATAGAAAATAATAGGTAAGACTATGCGTTACATAAGTATGTATGTAATTGATTGACTTATTTATCGCTCACTATTTCATTTAAAAAAAAATAAAAGCGAGAAAACTTTGGGAAAATTTATTTATTGAAAGTTGAAAATATAATACAGTTAATTTGTGTTATATTTGTGTGTGTGTGTGTGTGTATGTGTGTGTACAAATCTGATGGAGAATTATATAATTCAGATATGTGACCAAAATAAATACGTCTTCGTCTGTAATCGGACTCGAGAGATATCGAATTTCTTAAACAAACTGTATTTAACATTTTTCTTTTTTTATTACGGTAAATATATTTATTTAGTTACGTATATCGCATTTGCTGAAGAAATGTTATGCATATAATGTGTATGACATGTGTAGTATATCGGTATTTTATATAATTTTTCGGTATGTATATGTACACAGATACCTAAGTATGGATAGATTACATGAAGACCTCTAGTTTTTATGGATTTACTTGAATGCACCATAACCATTCGTTTCTCTTCGCTCAATCTCTACGCTTGCGTGACTCCTTGGACAGTTCCTAAAATATAAACAAATATTTTGAGGTTATTGAAATAAAACTCCTATCAAAATTTTTATAAAAAAGAATGACTCGATAATTTTAAGAATACTTATAAAGAAATTGTTTTTCATTATTAAAATCATTAATTTGTCAAAACACACTTTTTTACCTTTTGCGTAAGTATCACAAGAAGGTGTCGAAAAATGCCTACAAAATCGATGAACAAGTCCAAGGAATGCATGATGAAGTCTCTGCTGCCCATGTGATGTTTCTCGATAATCAATTGCGTGTCATAAATGACAAAGCCACAAATCACGAATAATCCTACATATAAATGCGCTTGGTAGATGAAAGTTGAACGCAAGAACAGATTGGCAAAGGAAAATAGGATCATGATGTTCAGCATGCTCATTAAAGTGCCACCAAGATACAGCCAGCGACCACGTTCAGCCAAAAGTGCAGAAATGCTGAAGGAAACGAAAACTACTGTCGTACCTGTAATCATTTTATTGCAATATCATATTACATACATATACACACATTTAAAAACAATTAATTTAATATTAATATTAATATTAATCATTTATCGATAATGACTATATTTTTATAATTTTTACATAATGTTACATAAGATAAAAAATTAAAAATTCCTAATATAAAAAACAATATTTTAGATCTAATAACGCATTATCTTAAAAAATTGTAAGAAATAGCAAAAGAAGTTGCTCACTCACCAACTAATGCTGTTACCACTATACTTGGGTCTATGCTGACTACCATCTCAAGCAAGGGACCTAATCCGAGACCAGACAGGAATGCAAATCCCAGAAGGTAACTGAGGCGTAGCTTTTGATTTTTGCCATTATCAGGTGTTGTCATTAATGCAATGAGGAGACCCAGGGTACCAAAAGTTGTCAATAGGTTAGCCTGCAGAAGCTGCGTATACATGTGTACATAAGCTCCTGCAGCTGCTGATACAGTGGACAGAGACAAGCAACCATAGACATTCTTCAAATGTTGTCTCACCGGTGCATTTCTGTAAATAGTGCATTAACAATTGCTGATTAATATAAATCGCTTTGTGAGAATATTGAGAGAATTTATTTTTGTTTTATAAAAGTATATCTATAATGCACAAACGACAATCTCTTTAACTGCAATCTTGTATTGGAAATGTATATATTTTTTGTACAAATTTATTATCTATAAACTTTGCATAAAACAATTAATTTTTTTTATGCTTGCTTAATCAAAATTTTAAGATTTCAAATATTTTGTTTGTCCATCAATTTTTTTCTCCACGAATAGTATGTCTTCATCTTTTGTGAAAAATTGATCCTTTTTACAAGATGTCATTGTTGCAACATTCTCAACTCTAAAGATAATTTTATAGTTGCATCTTTATTCCATTGAAGAAAATATCATGGAAATTTAATAATATCTTAAAATGCAAAGAATATGATAGATATTAAATTTATGTCATCATTATCATTACGATTGTTTGGAAAACAAAAACAATATCATATCAAAATAATCTATCCAATGCGAAGATAGACTAATCTGATTAGATAACGTTCTAGAAACCAAGAATATTTTTTACTATGTCATTTTTCCTTTTCTCTATCTCTCTCTTTCCGTACATTATGATGCATGAACTCTGAACTTACAATATATATATATAGTATAGACAAAATTCACGCATTGATATTCTCTTCGTCTTTAAAAATTTATGCTCTTTTCCCTTCGAAATAATCTCATATATATTCACTTTGCAAAAAAGACACGACGCAACGCAATTAAAAATAAGCGTATGCATATTGAAAAGTTTTACATAGGATGTCTGTACACTTTTACTTCGCATTAAATATTAATGATAAATGACATTAAGAAGTTTAAAATTGATTTTCCCGTAACGAAAATATATAAAGATCATTATTGTAGCCATGAGAGCTCTTTCGACATTACGTGTTCACGCTTTCATTATATATGTTCATTACTTATCACGTAAATTGCGTCGTCCTATATCTACGAATGAACAGTGCTAGTTTTGAAACACGTATCAAACGAAACTTGAAGGTCAGGAAATATCGCGACGCGACACACACACACACACACACACACACACACAGACACACACACAGACACACACACACACACACACACACATCGTAAATTCTATACTAATCATTCTTGGCGGAGAATTCGGAGGTTTGCGAGATAAAAACAGATCGCGAAAATTACGTCGCAAAAAGCAAGGAGAGGACGAGAAAAATCGCGTAAATATTCCAGATCAAGGACTATTTCGTCAAAAATAGACTGGAGAATAGATTGGAGAAATTGCGCGTCGAAAAATATATAGACTTACAATGTGTTGCTGAAGGAATTTATAAAAGTGTTGAAGACCGCTGCCATAATTTTGCTGTCGCTCGGCTGATTCTGGATGATTCTTTCTGACGATCGCCACACGCGTTGCACGAGATGCTCACTCACACGACTCACGACCCCGATATCACGATGACTGGTGATATTTCGTGTCGTCGATTCTATATCCGCAAGACGAAATTGTCGTGACGAAGTCGATGAATTGTATGCACGTAGCCGATCTTTGCACAGGGACACGTCAGTGATATTTCTACGCGTAAAAATCGACGAGACAGACGAGGATAGGACGAGAATGGACGTGTTCGATTGGTGCTGCGGGCTAACTAGATGGCGTCATTGAACACAGCTCGAATACACAATGTCATGTTTTTTTTCTTTTTTAATTAGTTTTCTTTTGATTTTTTATTAAAATATTTTTAATTAGTTTTCTTTTGATTTTTTATTAAAAAAAATATCGAGATTTAAATCAATATTTTATTATTCAATGTTTCTTTCTTCTTCCTTATTATCTTTCTATATTCTTGCACAATTTTTTTCTTTATTATACTTTTGGATACTTGTATATTTTTTTTAGAGAAAATATCGAGATAGAGATTAAAATTTAATATAGCAGCCGTTTTCTTATTATCTTTTTATACTTTTTCTTTTACAATTTTTCATTCTCTCCAATGCTTAAATATTTATCGTATAGAAAATTTACATGATATAGGCCGTGTTTCAAAATTCAGTATTGAAAATCTTTAGTTCACGTAATGTATATATATTATGTAGATCTATAATACTGACAATGAATTTTGGCACACGGCCATAGTTAAAAAAATGGATCTATGGATTTCAAAATTTCATACAAATATTTTCATTTTATATCAATTTTGATGCAAAGTATTCAAAAATATTTACAAGTTATATAGATAATTTACCTCAAAATAAAAAAAAATTTCCTTTCATAGTACATGTATATATAGTCTATATATACTAATATAACTATTGAATTATTTTTATACAAACAGAAACTCGAGGGGGAGGGAAAATTATTTTTTTTTACATTATAAAACTCATGTATTTCTTTAGAAAGGAATAAATTACATTGACAAAATATAATCTTAACAACAATCTTTTAGAAACACAATTAACATATCAAATATTAAATATATATCTACATAAATTAAATAAAAGATGTCATATATATA
>JBCEZV010000022.1:40934-76215 GCA_039654365.1 Cataglyphis livida
GTCGTAATCGTAAAGCCGTAAGTAAATCAACCAATCACAGTTCAAACATTCTTATTATGTTTAGAATGTTTGATTGTTATTGGTCAATTTTCTTACGGCCTTACGACTAAAATTTTTGCAATGGTCTTTAGCACAATTTTCAGCAGAGTAAACCTACTGCACTTACTACTATATTGTGCCGTTAAGATCTACGGTGCCCAAGTGCCACAAAAAAGAAAGAAAGAAATATGGCTGCCGTCTTTTTGCACGTGTTAGACACGCGATGACCACCATAACCTCAACAAAGAATAAACAAAGTTAATTTAATTTTAAATATCAACGGCATTACCTTCGAGAAAGGGAAGTAATCACGAAAATTGAATCTTACCTTGATCGCATTGACGATGTCACAATATCCACTTATCAACGTTCGCCTGGCGGTAAACAGAGTAGATTTTAACCTGATAACGAACGAGGATGTCCAACCGCGACTCTATACTCCCGGGGAGGAAATATCCAGTCAACCGGATTTCTTAAGGTAGATTACTTTTCGGATTGCACGCAACATACGAGAACATTAGTTAATCTAATTTTCAGAGGTCACGGAACTTACGTCGATGACGAAAAAACATTGCGTGCATCAGTCGCTGGATTTATGGAGAAGGTGAACAAACTTATATCCGTCAAGCCTCTGAAGGCGCGCTATAACGGTGAAATCGGAGATCTTATTGTGGGTAGGATAACAGAGGTGCAACAAAAGCGTTGGAAAGTTGATGTAAATTCCAAACTTGACGCTGGTCTACTGTTGTCCAGTGTTAATTTACCTGGTGGTGAATTGGTATACAGATTATATATATATATACATATTGATTATTTTTTTTATCTTTATTTATTTAGGACAAAACTTTTACAAAAAGTTAAATCTTTTCCATTATAGATTTTCCAAAATAGATCAAAATAATTCTATTTAAATTTTAGGATTAAGGTCTCCAGTCTATTTCAATAGTATGAAAAATTGATGGTTTTCGGGAATTTTTTTTTAAGAATATTAGAAAAATTTATTTTTTTAGCATTTATACACTTTTAATAGAACAGTATAACAACATCTTTAAATCTTGAATATTTAACATTTCTTTTCAATACAAGTTCCTGTATGTAGTGTGTTAAAAAATGCATAATTTGAGGATATCATACTTCTTCATTTAATTATTTGAAATTAATTTTGTTGTTGTTGATTTGTCTAGTTTTATTCCATAAGATATCTTTAGGATACTGAAACTAATTTTATTTTAGAAAAAATTGAAAAAATACAAAGTAGTATTATTTTATAAGTAGATATTTCATTTTTGGTAAAATTTTGTGTTTTTGCAAATAAAAAATCTATTATATATTAATTTTTTAAATTCTAATTAGGTTCAGTATCCCCAAAAAGTTTTCTCTTTTATTAAAAAAAAAAATTAAAGTTGTTTGGTTAGTTTTCAAGATATTTGTCATATCAACTTTGAAAGTAGTATTTTAAAGAAAGCGTGTTTAAAGTTTTACAGGCCCATTTAAAAATTCGTGCCTTAAATTCAAAGTCATAACTTTGTCAATTCTATGAATTTTTCCATAAAATTTTACAGACATACTCTTCAAACATCATACTTTCAGAAAAAATTAAAAAAATGATCTTTTGACCTTCTAAAATAGACCCTTAAATGCAATTTTTGCTTACAAAGATTATGTTAATCTCATATTTGCAAAGTATTGTAATAAAGTTAAATATTTCTGTAATTAATTACATTTATGATAATTTTAGTTAAAAAAATATTTGTAGCTATCTATTTCATAGCTCTGAATAGGGTATCTCTAAAGTCTGATCCCATCCCTGGATCTCGGAAACGGCTTTAAATATGGAAAAATGTTTCAGATAAAAGTTGTAGGATATTGAGGAGGACATATGGTAAAAATTATGGACTTGAGTGATATTTGAAGGTATTAAGGCTTTTTTGAGATGAAGTTCATTTTGCGCGGGTAATGCGAATGCCGGCGGTATGTTAAATTTGAAGCTTTATATCTTGGGAATGACTTACGCAAAAAACAAAAATAGGTAGTGTTTTGAAAACGTCGAGGGCTACAAGAATATGCAATAAAAAAATGAGGAGTTCCATTTAAGAAAGCATGGTTGAGCTTCACCTGAAGCTAGATCACTCAAGGTCAAGTCCATAATTTTTATCATATGTCCCACTCAATATCCTACAACTTTTGTCTGAAACATTTTTCCATATTTAAAGCCGTTGCCGAGATCCAGGGGTGAGATCAGACTTTAGAGATACCCTGTATATATCATATATATGGAGTGCTCTTAAATTTCACAGAGAAGAAGATCCGCAGAAGATGAACAAACAATGCGCAGATATTTACAAGAGGGAGATCTGATTTGTGCAGAGGTGCAGTCAATCTTTATTGACGGTTCCCTCTCATTGCACACGCGAGTCCTAAAGTATGGCAAATTGTCGCAAGGAATAATGTTGAAAGTACCATCGATGCTGATCCAACGTAAGAAGACGCATTATCATAATCTGGAAAATGGTGCGACTTTAATACTTGGTTACAATGGTTATGTGTGGATCGGTGCGAACATTCAGAATGTCGATAAATCCGAGGGCGGTTTCACCGAGGATCTGTCGAGAATTCCGCTGGAGAATCGCGAGGTGTGTGCGCGATTGCGTAATTGCATTTTGATCTTGGCACAGTGTAATATGTTATTGTCTGACACTTCTGTAACGTATGCCTACGAAGAATCCGCCAAGTACAAAGTGTACGAACTGTTGGAACCTGAAGCGATAGTTGATGTATCGTTATTGACGCATCAAAGACTTGCGCGATCTATTATAACAATCTAAGGAATTCAATTTGGTTGAGATATCACTAAAATCAAGAGATTATAAAATATTAAAATAATAAACATGAGACGCTAAACGAGAGAAAATTAAATGTGATAAATAATAGAATTAATCAATGATTTTTTTTCAGTTATTAATCCTGAAATGTAAGATATGACAAATAAAAAGAGAAATTTGTTTATAATATTGTGTAGCATTGAAGCTTTTGATAATCGAATTAGATGACAATAAGGATCATATTTGTAGGACATTTCCGTACCTCGCTCCTTTCTGAGAAAATTGAATATCAGGCCGAATTATAACATATTGCAGTAACATCGAAAGTAATTAAATATATATAAGATATTGCAGTATTTTTCATTGATAGATATAGAGATTTGGCAAACTGGTTTAGGTGCTAAAGATAATCACAGATATACGCTAATCTGAGTATTGATTAAACAAATAGAGCCTGGAAACAAGTAGTCAGCAAGTGGTAGAGCTGAGAGACATGGACGCATGTTTCAACGCCTTCGATAAAGACGGCGATGGCTTGCTATCCATTTCGGAGTTTGATCTTATATGCCGCGCATTATTTCGAAATGATCGCGGTAAGATCTATGGCCTCGAAGAGGACCAGCTACGTGAAGTATATTCGATCTTTGATTTCAAAGGCGATGGCATGATTGATAAGGAAGAATTCGAGGTACGTAGAGGATGCGGCGAAATATCAATCGTATCATCTGTTTTAGATTTAAAAAAAATGTAATATATATATATATAAATATGTGTGTGTATTAATTTAATTTTCTAAATTCTTTTAGATAGATAGTTGTAAAAATATTACTTTTTAGAAAAAAATTACATTTTTTAAAAATCTTATACTTTATTTGAAATGATAATAAAATTTAAAAAATATGTCTATATTATGATATTATGATATTAAAGATATATTATGATATTAAAGATTTTGGAGAAATGTTTCTTTCTAAAATCTGAATTATTTTTAATTATTGAATACTAAATTTCCTATGTTTTTAAAATATTAATAATTGTTAATACTACTTTTCTACTAGTACATTATTGTAGGTTTGCTGGAATCGATGGATCAAAGTATGCACGCGTCCCAAGAGCGCTTTTCTAATCGTGGACGTGCAAAACGACTTTATAACGGGTTCCCTGAATATAAAGCAATGCGCCGCACAGCATGATGGTTCGGAAGTGATCGAACCAATTAATCGATTACTGGAAACCGTGCCGTTCGACGCAGTGTTTTACTCCCTGGACTGGCATCCCGTTGATCACGTGTCCTTTATCGATAATTTGCACCTCAGGTAGTCGCAAATGCAATAGAAATTGTATCATTAACAATTAATTAACAATTAAAAATGTCTTTATATTTTTCTTTAAAATTTTTTTTTAAACGCACTTTTTTATTAAAGTATATCAAAACTTATTTATTAACTTAAATGTTGGGTTCAAAAAAGACACTTGGAATTGCGCATCTCTGGACAGAAAAAAAATCAAAAGATACTATTTAGATCGATATTGATTTGCATTATTAGGGAAATAGATATCAGCAGCAGTGTCTCAAAGGAAGCCGCGCAGGTGTATGACACGGTGACGTTCCAAGGACCACCGTTGTTGAAACAACGTTTGTGGCCGCGTCATTGCGTGCAGGACTCGTGGGGAGCCGAACTTCACAAAGATCTAAAGATCGTTGACAATGCAATCAAGATTTATAAGGGCACGAATCCGGAGGTGGACTCGTACTCGGTGTTCTGGGACAACAAGAAGCTGACTGAGACCACGCTGTCGTCGCAGCTGCAGGAGAAGGGCGCGACCGACATCTACATCTGTGGACTTGCCTACGACGTATGCGTGGGTGCTACAGCGGTGGACGCGCTTACAAGTGGTTATCGCACTATACTTATCGACGATTGCAGCCGCGGCGTGGATCTTGTCGACATCGAAAAGACCAAGGCCACAGTAATAGCCAGCAACGGCGTGATAGTGAATTCCAGTCAAGTGAAGGCGATGGTGGAGGGAAGAGATCGACGACCGGAGTTGGGCTATAAGCTCGCTCTGGAAATCAAACATAAATTGAGATTCGATGATGAATAATTCTAGCAAATAGTGTCATAAATCTAGAAGCTTTACATTGGTCAACTCTAATATAAAAAAGAACAGATATATCTTTCTTCTTATTTTAAAACACGTTTCTTAGAGCTCTAAATTTGTTAAAACTGAAAAAATGAAGAGAGAAATATATAAAAATAAATTATAATGGATGTTATCTTATTGAGCGTTAAAATAGACATTAAAATGTAGGCATTAAATTTGTCTTTAGAAAGATTTTTTTAAAAGAGAGAAAAGATAAAAGTATATGTTAGATTTAAGATATGAAATTAATGATACAGCATTTAAGCTTTTTCAACTAGCAAAGATGTATAACACTTATTCGATTTGAACATTTTAATGGCTCAAATAGAAAAAAAAGAAAATATTGATCTAAATTTCATATAAATCTATTAAAAATATTTATTGAAAAATGTAAGCAAATATATTTTTTTTATTAGTAGTAATTGTAGGTTTAGGTATATATATTATTAATTAGAAATAAATATATAGCAAAGTTTATATAATAGATTCTTGAGGATATTTATTATAATTTATTGTAATTTACAGAAAAAAAATATTTAAAATAAAAAATTAAAATCTTCAAATGCACAGGTTAAAATTATTGTAATTTTAAATATTATTTGATAAAGAATATAGAGAGAAGAAATAAATAATATGCTATTGTGTTTTATTATTTTTTATTCATGTCTGAAAATTATTTTATCATATTCTCTTATAATTTCTATTAATTATAATAAACTTTTAATTAAATGAAAAATTCATTTCACAAAACATTTTTTATAAAAAATTTATAATCAAAAAACGTGAAAATCCACGCGTATGAGTGTCATCTAATCTTACCTAACTTTACATTTAGAGCTGTTTGAAACAGAGATAAGAAAGTGAACTGTACAATCGGTTTGAATGTATTAATTATTTGATGCAATTTGGTGCTTGATGTCATTAGAATTACAATACAAATTTTTATGTAATTGAGACGAAACAGAAGTAAATATTTTGATTAAAAAACATTTTGCGTATTATAGAATATCATAACATAACCTCGTCGATAATTTCATTGGAATTTTAATTTTAAATTATGATTATGCATACACATACACAATGATATTGTCACATTTGTAAACTCTAATATGCAAAATAATATAATTACGGAAATAAATGCATCATAAAATTTGAGAGATGTACATATTTTTTATTATGTAATTATTTATTTTTGTTTATTTTTTATGAGACATTTATTTCTCATTATCAAAATTGTGGATGATATATATTTACAACGCATATAAAAATTATAGAGCTCTAATAGACCTTTTGATGAAAGATTTTTTAATTTTTTTATCAGGAAATCCTCGGGGTGAAGCATGAATGTTAATATTGACAATAAGTGAAATTGTTATATATTAATTAACAAAAGTGTATGACTTCAAAAGGTCATCTACATTGAATAAATTTATTGATGACATTGCATTTCATATTTATAGCAAGGCAATATTTTTTTAATAGAATGCCTTACTATGCAGTTGCCAAAGGTCGAAAATCTGGAATTTATGCCACATGGTAATGAAACTATATAATTCAAAGATAAATTACTGATGACAATTAATTGAATACAAGATTTTCTATTTTCAAAAGGGATGAATGCAGTACTCAGGTTCTTAAATTTCCTGGATCTATATATAAAAAATTTGCTACAGAAAGTGAGGCTCAAAATTTTATAAAAGAACATTCTTCAAACATAGGACAAAGTTTGACCAAAAATTTTATCTCATCGAAAATGACTAAACCTGTAGAGTAAGTATTAATAATAATTGCTCTTATTGAAAAGTAAAGAATCACAACTAATGTATTGTATATATAATATATTGTACTAATATTATATATATAATATATTTTACTAAAACAATATTGTTTATGTATACATATATTTTATCTATAGAGCGCAAATTCTACCAAAACAAATGTTTCCGCTTGGAAGTAAACAAACTGCAGTAGCTCAGACAAAATTAATATCATCATTTTCAAAAAGAACTTTATTAACAAATAGTGATACTAATGAACAACCAAGTAAAAAAAGAAAAATTGCATCAGACTCAAATGCAGACTTTATTTTCACTGAATCTTCTGATCAGGTTTGAAGCAAATAGCACATCTTAAAAGATATAAATTATATTAAAATTTACGAATTAATAAATTGATTGAGAAATCCACATCTTGCATTTTTGGGATTGCACAGGATAGTAAAGTGGATTTTATCATGGATGAAAATGGCTATGTTAATGTCTTTACTGATGGTGCATGCAGTTCCAATGGATACAAGAACGCGCGAGCCGGTATCGGCGTTTGGTTTCAAGACAATCATCCATTGTACAATTTATTTCTCAATCTTATTTTTAATAGTTTTTAATATTTAATAGATTGTTTAGAGAATAGCTAATATATTCCATAGAAATGTATCTCGACCAGTGGAGGGACGACCGACTAACAATATGGCAGAAATCCAAGCCGTCACAGTAGCTGCAAGGCAAGCTAAAAAGGCAGGAATAAAAAAGCTCAAAATCAATACTGACTCGAAATTTCTCATCTCTTGCATCACACAATGGATGCCAGGTTGGAAGAAAAGAGGATGGAAGACAGTGGATAACAAGCCAGTTATAAATAAAACAGAATTGTTGGAAATGGAAAGAGAACTGAAATCGTTGACTATTGCTTGGGTAAACAATCCTTAATTTAAAATTTTATTATGAATAAAATTTTAAAATAATCTGTATATAAAATAAACGTTCAATTAATAAATATAATTTAAATACTGTGCAATACAATTTAAGCAAATAATTTTCTAGAATCATGTAAATGGACATGTAGGAATTCATGGTAATGAAATGGCAGACAAGCTGGCGAGAAAGGGCTGCTTACTGTACAAATCAAAGTGAACAATAAAAACAAATTTGAAATAAAAATATAAAGAACATCCTCCTTTAATTTTTGAATTAATATATCTTCTTATAAGAGAGAATGAGATTATTCTTAGATTATATTTTACTTTTGTATACATATACACTGTAATTAGACATTATTTTGTGAAATTAATAATCAAATATATGAAGTATTTATTCTGATTGAGAAATAAACTCTTAATAAAGAATTTATTCAAATATGCACAAAAATTTAGATTATAGATTGTATATGAAGATGCTATATCTTTATATAAATAAATTCTTTATAATTCTGATTCAATAATTAAAGATATTCATTGCTACGATTGTTAGATTTAATGTACACAATATCATTTCTTGTTGAGTGAAGATAAATATTTATTAAATAGATATAAATATTTATTTAATTGCAATTATAAATTATTATCTTTTATACTATAGATTATTAATACCTCTATGTTATGTAAATAGAGTCTTCTGATGTTGTAATTAAAATATTTATTACTAAAGTTAGCAACTTCCTAATATACAAAATGCTATTTTTCATTGGAAATGTGTGCATCTTCATTTATGGTCGGTCGACTCGATGCTCTCGTCGCAATTTGCTTAAGAAGAATGTAAATATCTTCCGGAGACACTTGCAATTCCAGCAATTCCAATATGATGCTGAAAAAAAGTTTTGTATGTGTAATAAAATATCCTTTTAAATATATTAAAAAACTTATAATGCTAACAATTTTAATATAATACTGATAAAAAAAAGTTATGATAAAATAATATCTTTCTCTCTTTCTCTCTCTCTCTCTCTATATATATATATATATATATATATATATATATAATATATAAAATAAAAATAAATATAATACAATGTATAATAAATATAATATAATATAAAATCACGTAGAAGTCGAAGAATTCCATTTTGAAAAGGTTATCTCACCCGAGAACGCCAGGTATCGTCAAGATTCTCGTTGTTTGAGCCAGCTCAATCAATTCTTGACGATGCGATTGCGGAAATGACATTTTCCATAAAATTGTTTTGGCGTCTGTTTCGTAAATTTTTAGATTTACGTGAAATGGTCTTCGGACAAATAGGTCTGCTAACAATTTTTTTGATATGTCTTTTTTTACTTATCTTTTTCTTTTACGAATTGAAGTGACTCTCACTTCAATCCCATAAGAAGAAAGTATAATATGTAAAAACACAATTATCTTTACAATTTTAAAGCATTCTAAAAAAATCAGATTGAAGAAAAAAAAGCATTGCAATTTTCTTCTTTTTCACTTTTTTTTTATTTCAATATATATGGAGTTTTCAAATGTAACAAGTTTAATCGCTCTGAGAGCGACTAATGACGTCATTTAATTATCTCTACCAATAAAAGGCTTGAATGCATAATAAAATATGTAATATAATATAATATAGTGATTAATTGATCCAGGATCCGGGTTGAATTAACCAGTTTTAAAAATTTCTTGCAACAGCAGCCAATCTCAATACCTTCGGTAATAAAAAGCATAGGGCCAATTCACTTTCGGTTAGATTAACTGACGGCAGGGTGGCAACTGAAATGATAAGAATGCTTGGTTTTCATTCATCTCTATTTTCTGTTGCCACCCTGTTGATTTTAACCGTCAGTTAAAGCGGAGAGCACACACTTTTGCATAAGCGCATAACCATAAACATAAAGAAATTGATTGGTCCACAAATATATGCATAAGGAAATGAACCAATCAATTTCTTTAAGCTTATAATTATGCGCAAAAGTGTATGCTCCCAGCTTAACTTAACCGAAGCTCCATAAAATTAGCCGGTTAAAATTCATTTTTATAATTTTTTTTATGAATCGTTTGTTGGTCGTTTGTTGATGATTGTTGGCTAAATTACAACTTTTTTGTTAAATATATTTTTTTTTTAAATACTAAATAAAATTTTCTGTGAAGTTAGCCGGAAAGATATTATTTTTCTTTCAATCATAGTTCAATCAATGCGCAATCATTTGTTGGTCACGAGAAAACTAATTAAAATGTTTGTTGGTTCAATTTGCTTCGAAAAAACGAAAAAACGAAAAAAATTAATACAATAATGATGGCAAAAGAGGGATTGGTAAAACTTAAGATTAAGGGCGACTTCATTTTATAAAATTTTAGACCATGATACTGATGACTCTGATGACTCGATATTATTATATTATTTAATATATTACTATATTATTTAAACAAAAGCTTATATCTTTAAATCTGAGATCGTCGAACTTTAAAGAAGCCTGCAAAATAGACTATTTTTCTAGAGGAAACGAGGCAAATGTGGCCATAATAGAAGAATTTGAAGACATTTCTGTTTCAGATACTCTAAAAAATGAAAATTGCCATAAAGCAATGTCTCAAGAATTTAATTCTCTAACTAAAATGAAAAGCTGGGACTTGGTAAAACCTTTCGAATAAATGCAACCATTAACTTATCACTGGATCCTACATCAGAAGCAAGACGGTCGAAGTTAGACATTGCCAGATGTTTTGAACAAAAAGAAAAAATTGACTAGTTCGAAACGTTTAGTCCTGTTATTCATTATGTATCAATTCGATTGATTCTTAGTCTTGCAGCCTCTAACAAAATAAAATTGATGACCTTTAATGGAAAAACAGCACATCTACATGGAAAATTAAAAGAAGATATTTTTATTTATCAACCTGAAGGTTTCGACGATGGCATTGGGTGTGCTTGCAAGTTAAAGTGCAGCAATACAAAAGTATTTATATCTGTACTATCTAGATCTGAAACAAGCCCCGAAAATCTGGAACAAAGAATTCTCAAAATTCTTAAAGTCTCTTGGACTTGACAATACCGATGATGATCCATGCATTTATTACAACAAAGACATAAGTAATACTCTCTTTATTTGTAGATGATGAACTTGTTGCTGGAACAAATGAGGACGATATAATTACCATCTTAAATAGACTAAACCAAAAATTCGAAGTCACATTTGACATTGCAAGTGAAGGGCGACTGTCATGTCTAAGCATGCAAATAAAAATTAGCCCAAATGGAATTTCTGTTAATCAAAATACACAGAAAAAATTTTTCAACGGTTCAAATTTAACACACTAAATTCTGCATCCACTCCAATGGAACGTGGAATGGTCACAGATCAAGAAAAACATATAAATGACAAACCATTGAAGGAATCTGAACACTATCGTAAAGCTATAGCAAGTTTACTATATCTAGCCACAATATCTCGCCCTGATATCAGCTTTGCTGTGAATTACTTAAGCCGATCTTGTAATAAATCGATGAAGAGTCTCTGGAAGATGATCAAACGCATCTTTCATACTTGAAAGGGATCCCTGTCGAAAATGATCGCTTAAAACCGATTAAAACATACTCCATTTTAATCGGTTTTAATAGATTTTAATCAGTTCAATTCGCGTTCGGATTATAAAATAATTGATTTTAATTCCGAACAAATTATAATCGATTTTAATATCGCTTTCGCGGATTATTTCCAATCCGAAATCATTACATTCTAATCCATATTGTTGTCTATCCAAATAGACACGAATCGGATGGATATATTTAAATCCAAAATAATCCGCCTAAATCGTATATTTGTTTTTAACAGTTGCGAATCCATTTCAATTAGAAAAACACCGATTTAATAAAATCAGCAATTCGTCTGTATCCAATTTACTAGGAAAGATAACATTAATCCGTTTTAAAACAAAATTCAGCGATTACACGTATGTAATCCGTTATAATAATATTCAATTTTTAGTAATTGAGTTGATTGTAATCCGGTTTAATCCAAAATTTACCGATTTTAGTGATAAAAACTAAATCGATTTAAATGCAATAAGAATCCAATTTTGTCTGTGATAAGCAACATTTGTTTTAATTTGAAATTATTCAATTTTTCGGATGAAAATGAAATCGAATTTAATGCAATTAAATCGAATTTTTGTCATGAATTTTATATTCGACTGTGTGTATATAAATAAAAAAGCAAAATTATATTTTTTACAAAGTTTTATTTATTATTGAATTTCAAATATATTCGAAGTTTGCATAAATATCTACAATATCCTACATCTATGTGTAACTTTGCTTTTAACATTGCTTATGGGAACTATTGAGTTATGTATATAATCTTTTGATTCTATCCTATCCATGTACGACACATTAAATGGTTTGTTGAAACTAATTGCAATTTTTTATATTTGCAAGTGGCATTTATTATTTAATAGAATGATGTGTATTATTTGACCATATTCTGAATGTAACTGAATCATTGTACTGTTTGTTCTTTTTACTATGCGATATTTCTGGTTGAAATACAACATGTCTAACGATGCATTTTTTATATTTTATACATTTTATCATCGCATTTTATTTTATAACATTTGCCAATAAAAACGACATTGTTGTCATCATACGTGTAGCATTTTGATAAATGTTTATATTGAAATAAATTTGTGCAATAGTCACGGCAGATACATCACAGTAATCTATATTATCCGTTAAAAAATGCAATATCTCTAAGAACTTTTCCGACATTTGCTGGTCAATTCTGTTTGGACTATTCTTACATTGTTTTAATTTATATATATTCTCTCAAAAGGAAATTTAGAAGTGGACCACAAAGGACCCTTTTTTTTTACCGATTGCATTATATGCAATAAAGTGTACACATTAAAGCGAAGAACACACACTTAAGCGCATAGCCATAAACATAAAGAAATTGGTCCACAAATATATGCCTAACAAAATGAACCAATCAATTTCCTTATACTTATGGGCTATGCGCATATGCAAAAGTGTGTGTTCCCCGCTTTAAGTCATCTTTTGTCATCCGTAGTACACTTTGAAATAACCTACAAACTTCAATAAATCGTTCACATTGTTTTAGTTCTTTTGCAGTTATTTTAATTTTTAACAATATGTACAAACTACTTACAAGTAAGGAATAGTGGGTAAATGCATCCTGATTTAAAAAACTGTTAAGGCATGACAATGCCTATAATATGATAGCCATGACTTTTCCGCTGATGCCTTCCACTTTGCCCGATCATGCAAAGATTCCGGAAGTCTATGAATATCTTGAGTCGGTTTTATTAAACTCAAGCGTTTGTTAATAGTATCTTGTTTGATTTTATTTAATTTAAAACACGACTTAGAAGCCGAAGCAGTCCACTGATTCCAAATGTATTTGCTTACACCACAGAAAATATCATGCATGTACTCATAAACAAATGATGTATACCAAACTCATAACCAAACCATGTCACTTTTGTGGAATTTGAGATGCTGAGATATCTCATACGCCCATTTCACTGTTTTTTTTTTAAATTACGCACAAATTGAACATTCTTGTGTTGACTGTCAGCAGTAAAGATGGATCATGTTCACGTATGGGATATCTTATTCCATGTATTTCTGCGATGTATTCTCCAGGGTAACAGCACCAACTGCAGCTATATCTTTCATTAAACTGCACTCTATTTTGCATGATTGGGCGGCAAACGGAGTCAACGGAACACGCTAAGAGTCAGAATTTCACAAGAAATTTTTTATTATCAAAACTACGAATAATAATACCGTTATTGTAAAGATAAGAAACTTGATCATTAAATTTTAAAAAATACAAGTCCAGTAATTTACTATTTGGTTCGTGAGTGCACATTAGTAGCCCGGCTAAGAGAACATGTTTAAACCTACTCTTAGGTGGTAAACAATTTAAAATTATTTGTAGTTGCCAAAATCCTCGTTTCTCACTTTTAATTAAAGGAGTGCCTCAGCACTGTAATTAAATATTACTATCAAATTAACATCTTTTGAAATATTTCTATAAATTTCACTGTCATAAATATCTGTTATAATATTAAAGTTATTGGCATGACGATTACTTTTTGATGAAATAAAATCGAGCATCTCAGCTTTGATTGCTTCGTGAGAAAATAGCATTTCTAATTGATATATTATATCAATTGACATGAAATAATTATTGGATGTCAATGAGCTCGTTCAGATCCCAACAGATGCAAAGCGGTTGAAGTGAGTGATCAGTGAGCGTTTACTAATTCAGACATGTCTGCTAAACGGACTTTTTCAAAATAGCATGTCACGTGACCTTGATTTGTTCTTACTAACATAGCCTTATTTCTCAATTTATTTATAATACAAAATACAAAATATTATCAAATTGTTAAAAAAAATAAATATTGTATTTTAAAATTTATAATATGGACAATTTGGATATTATTGCTCTTTTTGCTATGGATAATGGTGTAAAAACGGTTGAAATAACGCATTGCGTTTTATGCTCAATGAATTTATTGAACCATTATCAGAATTGGATGAATTAGAAATAAGACAGCGTGTTGAAAGGGCCAGAAATCAAAATTATTTCGAAATTATTGTTCCTCAATATGATGATCTTTTATTTAAGGAGCATTTTAGAATGTCTCGTGCAACATTCGAGGTATTAATGTATTTTATGAAATTATAAATAAACTATAAAGATTAAATAAACTATATTAAATAAATACTATAAATAAATATTATGTATATAAAGATATTTAAATATTTAATATATCTCACAGAAAGATTAATTTAGATATTTAATTTAATTTTATTAATAAATCTTTTGAGGACTTGGTCAACGTAATTGGACATGCTGTCTTTGGGAATCCAAATTACCTTGTGGATTTAAGAAAGAAAGTTACGTTCTCTGTTTGGGTTTTGATTAAACCAGAAAGTTTTCTCGCTGCCGGAGATCGCTTTGGATTACTTTGGATTATCCAAAAGCACTGGTCACCATGTGTTCAAAGAAATTGTCACGATTATAGCTGATCTGTTACCGAATTATATAACATGACCGAACACATTCTCGCGGTTTTCCCGGTGTTGTTGGTATTATCAATAGGTTGTATTCCAATAAAAGCTCCCGCAGGCAACTCTATAGATTTTTATAATAGGAACAAAGTAAATTTAATTATATCACAAGGAGTATACAATCACAAGACACGTTTCATAGATGTTTTCTTTGGAATGCCTGGATGAATGTACGATGCTCTGATATTCAGGCAGAGTGAATTGTTTGCACAATTAAATATTGTTGAAAATATTTTATTATCTCCTAATATACATCTTCTGGAAGATTTTGCCTACATCTTCTGGAAGACTTTGCCTTTAATGAAAAATCTGATGACACCATTTCGTGATAATGGCTATTTTAACTAGAGAGCAAAGTAATTATAATGTTAAGTACCATCAGATCTATCATCGAAAGAGCATTCGGTCTTTTGAAAGGCAAATTTCAAAGATTAAAATATTTAGATATATCTGACGCAGTTCTGGGAAATACTATAATAGCAACAGCGTGTGTCATACATAATTTTTTAATTGATTGTTACGAAATCGATTTTGAACATGAAGTGCCAATCGAAGAACCAATGCCAATATCAAACGACGATAGAGAGTAGTATCTGATGAAGATCTTTTTGCAGTAGCCAAAAGAAATAGAATTGTTAACTTATTACAATAGAATATAAAAACATTACATTGTTATAACATTATTATTATTATTATTATTATTATTATTATTATTATTATTATTATTCACATTAGATTTAGATCAGATATTACTTTATTATATATATACATCTCTACACTTCCCTTGCTCCCTCTACTATTTCTGCCTATCTGCTCACCGTTCTACTTATTCTCTACCCTTCTCTTCGTTCTTCGTCAGTCTCTGTCCACCACATGATTTCCCTCTTTTTCTCCGATTTCCCTAACCTCTATCTCTACTGCCTTTTTCTCGCTTTCCTTAATCGCCTTCACTTAAGGCCATTGCACGTTAAAAAATTTTAGTCATAAGGCCGTAAGAAAATTGACTAATCACAATCAAACATTCTAAAACATAATAAGAATGTTTGAACTGTGATTGGTTGATTTACTTACGGCTTTACGATTACGACTAACATTTTTTAACGTGCAATGGTCTTTATACTTTTCTACACCTCACTCCACTCTTTTCATTTTTACCTTCTCTTTTTTCTCTTTCGCCTTTATCTTTTTTCCTTCTCTTTTTTCACTAGCCTTTCTTCTACACGCTCTTTAATTCACCGGCAACGGAAGTTCGCATAAACGCACATGTTTCTAAAAAAAATGAAACTTCTTTATTATTTATTAATACTATTATACACATGTAGAACTTAAGTAAAATTAAATATAACTAAATATATTAATAAACTATAATGTAAAGAAAACCATAGTTTACATATTTTCTTCTGCTTCAACTCGATTATTTTTTAAAAGTAACAAATTTCATAGTAAATCGTTTCTTTCTTGCTGGATCTTATTGCTATTGTCGATGGATGTCTTTAATTTCATTGTAGGTTTAATGCGTTTTTCCTCGATATCAAGTTTTTTTCTTATATTGTAAAGTGAACTCATTCGCATTGATTTTTCTGACATCTCAAGTGAGGGCGTTATATTAAATAAATCTCAAACATCTGAGGAAGAATGGGAAAAACTAGGTGTTTCAAAATATGTTGAAAGTGTTGAGGTAGCTGGAATGACAGGATTGACAAGATTGGTATGGATTGGCTGAAATGGTGATATTGATAAGATAGAAGACGAAGTTCAAATATGATAAGAATTGTAAAACCCGTATCAGGATACGTATTGAAGATTAAAATTATAATTTCAAGATTGAAATTTGACCAATCAAGGCAAAGAAATTTTAATTTTTTTTTTCTGATTAGTCAAATTCCAATTTTTAATCTTTAATTTTGCGTAGTCTGATACAGGCTTTAGAAAAATCAAAAAAAAGTGTGTTAAAGGGGTTACTTCATGGTTTTCTTGACAAGATATACTTGCTGTTATATCTTTGTCTATTTGCATCGATAAAAGTGTTGAACAGCAGTTAATCATCATATCAATGGCAAATATATCTTCAAAAGTTTTAAAATATTCCCACGAAATTCGTCCTCGACTAGTGCTAGATTTTTTATTATTATTTTTTATATTTTTGTATGATTTTTTATGTTATGCATTTTTCTATCCAGAAGGTCTTCATTTAAATTAGTATAACCATTTGCCTTCATAACTTGAAGAATTTCTGCCCATAAAAATTTTTTTTAATTTAGGATTTTGAAAACTGTTTTTACAGTCTAAATAATTGTTTAAAAATAATTTTGTTGATTGTTTTGTCCATGAAAAATTCTTCTTTTCAGAATTTACAATTATACAAAAAATTTATGAAAAAAATATTTTATTAATAATTTATTCTAATAGTGGAACAAAGTTAAACAAAGATGGTTTACATACCAGTACATGTACTATCCAAGATTTCATCTAAAATTGAAACCAATTCTGATACAGTTGTAGCATTTGCTAAATATTGTTAAAAAATCTGTACCTGAAAAAGAAATATTGCTAAGGTACATTATTTATTCAGTATCATCATTTATCAATATATAAATAAATAAACAAAGTTTAACGCAGAGAGAGAAAAAAGATTTATAATAATATTATTATAATTATGTTATTATTATATTATATTATTATATTATATTATTATTATATTATATTATTATTATATTACAATTATATTATATATTATATGTGTATTTACGTGACTAATCTTGAATGAATCTCTTCTGTATCAGTGATACTGTATTGTACATCACCAATTGTATAATTTGCACTATACATTTAATTACCGGTATTTTTAAAATTCATTTTCTTTGAGTTAGGTTTTTCAAATTCAAATTATGATTAAGCTGTCATGTGTGCCGCCATATTATTTTACAACATAGTGCGCTTAGATAGCAGAGAAAAAATTAGATAGAAAAAATGGCGTCCACTCTTTAAACATGTTGAGTAATGGTAATTGAGTGGAGTGCGTTCAGCAAACACTCTCTCAACAGTTACATAACAGTTGTGTCTGCTGAACGCCCAATGAAATTACAAGTTTTTCTCGACAAGAGTCACATGTTAGTGATTGTTTTATAAAGTTATTTCTCGACGTCGAATACATAATTTTGGTATGACACTTGTCAGAGAAATAGTGATAAACTATTTTATCATCTGATGGATCGAATGCTTTACCTAAAGTGTATTTGGAAATATTAATTTTTTCGAATTTTTGCCCGGCCAATAATTTTATCATGTTTATAAGCGCAGATTTTTCAAGGTCTGACAGCTTAAATCGGAGCGAAAATGTGACGATTAATATCAATATATCTCGTATTGTCAAATTGGATTCTGAAAATAATATAGTATCATAGAATATGATGTCTTCTTCATTCGTTTGCTCCTCAATACGTTCATAATTGTCATCCACATCGCTTCCGGTAGTATAATTATCTTTGTCATCTTCTGCTGCTTTTTTCCTCGTTTCACGTGCCGCGAAAAGCTTGCGGCGCGAAGATGCCTCTCACTGTCAATTGATACTCGGTCCACGGCGAATGAATGGGAAGAGCGGTTTGCGAGCGTGCTTCGCTATGGTAACCGAAAGAATTACACATATAATGAAAAGATCACATACATAAAACGGAGCGCGTTATGTGTGTAATTCTTTTGGTGGGAGGCATCTTCGCGCCGCGAGCTTTTCGCGGCATTTCGTTCGCTGATCTTTTAAAATTATTATTTTCTTAAATATTGAGAAAATCACAAAATGGTACAAGACTTTTCTATTCAGAATAACACCCTCTACCTTCCCTTAAAGGGTGATCCGCGAATTATCAGACACCCTGTATGTACTTATTAATTTTTTGACACATAGTTTAATTATGAACAAAATAAAAAAATAAAAAAAAAATAATTATGCGTACCTCTGAAATCCAAAATTTTTCAATAAACACACATAAAAACAATGTTAAGTATCGCGTGGAGGTGAACAAAAAAAATGTGCTCAGGAATAATTATGTTATTAGGAAGTAAATAATGCACATTTTGTTTATAACAAAATTATTTTTTTTTTCAAAAATATGTAAATAATATATCTCTTTATTAAGCCCGCTTTTATAATACGAATATATCGCAAGATGGCCACATAACTTGTAGCAGCAGTTTTTTTAAATGCTCCAAACACACATATGAAATGCATAATTTATTATTTTGCAGATTCGAAAAATTATATCGAAAAGCGATTAGAAACTTTGAAAAGGTTGCCTATTATTTCGGAACGCTTGATGATAACGGTTTCGAGTAATAATACATCATCCTCAGATGAAATCATTGATTCACTTAATAATACGGCGTCTTCGAAAAATACACAAGAAATAATTCCGTAAGTTCATACTTTTCAAATTGTATACGATATAAATAATAATCAGAATCGTTAATAATATCTTATATAACTTATATATTGATATTCATGTTTCAGGTTTTGAAAAAAGTATTATCAGTGAAACTGGAAAAGTTATAGAAATAGCCGTTTATTATAAAAAATGTCGATGAAAATGTTAATAAACAGGTATAACATAAAATGTTTGCAACAAATTTTAGGTACATATATCCCAAAATATTTTCATCAAAATACATAGTGTTATTGAATTATTTCTTTTATGCTTCTTATAAGTAATTAAATTCTTATAAGTAAAAAAAATTCTTATAAGTAATTAAATTATAGTTAATGTTTTTTGTATTAGTAGAATTTTTTGGATAATGAAATTATCTGACTTATTTTGTATCAACTTGTGCTTCGAATACTGAGCTCCGTTTGTTCTTATTTATTATTAACTTTCAATTACGATTTTTTTATGACATTTTTGTATTCTAAATTTGTAATATTCTTTTTTTAATTATAAAGACAAAAATTATATTAATGTTACAAATATAAATAATAATTATGTACATGTATTAAATAAATATTTATTAATCTACATTTTAAGCAATAAAATAGAACTTTTTAAATTTATATTATAAGAAAGAAAATATTAATGCATTTTATTTTTCATTTTTTTTATTACAATAGAGTATTTCTGCAAACTTAATATTTTTTTTTATTATTATTTTTTATATAATTGTAGTTTTTTTTACAGAACACGCTTTTAATTTCAGGAATTAACTTTATTTTACTTTTCTGTTTTTTTTTTGGTTTCTCGTTTTTATACTCTCTCTTTATACGTCTTTTTCTTTTTTTTATTATTTTGTTTTCGAGTCTAATTAATATATTGACCTAATCTACTTAGTTTTCTAAAGCTTGATGACAACTTTTATATTAAAATTATACAAAATCGGTTATAAAAAATATAGAATATTATGCTATCAATATTTCAACTGTAAATATATTACAATTTCGGAAACTTTTTTTCCGATTTGTAATTCCAAATCATAAGTATAACAAGAAGGCAGAGAAGATTAATATGCGACACAAAACTGACGGAGCAAAACTGACTGGTTGGGATTGCTGGGAATGTGAAAAACTAATATCAAAATATAATTACACAAAATATGTACACATAAAAGAAATATTTTCTTCATAAACAAGTATTAATTTTCCTCATTCTGAGTGTGATCTTTTACATTATTACAAAAACAGTATTACAAAAATTTATCGCTGTCAAAAGACGAATTGCAGAAGCAAAAGAATCAATGCTCGCGGCATCGGCATAAGTACGAGAGACCTAAAACACCAGAAGGTATATTTATAATATTATATTATTATTTCACATCACTTTTGTGATATATTATATAAAATTGTATTTTATATAATTGTATAAAATGTTATTATATAAAATGTAATTTTTTTTCTTAAAAGAATTTTGGGATCCAGAATTTCATGAAACACAATTGTTGGAATGTATCGAACCAGCATTAGAAAGAGACTGCATTGATTCGGGGGTATTGTACAATTTTTAAGTATATTATAAATAGATTTAGAACTTATAATAACATTATTTATTTTTATAATTACAATATATTGTTTGCATGTTCAGATAAATAATAATATTTAAACTGAACGCGAAAACAAAAACGTAACTTTTATAAGTTATAGTAATTTATAAGTTTATAAGTTATGAAAGTTACGAAAGTTATTATTGAACATATTTAACTGAAGTATATGTCACGTGACATTTTAAATTTCTCAACGAAAACTGCACGTTAGATCTCAGTCATTCAAAAGTGTTGTTTAATTTCTGCTATTGGATCTTAAAATTAATAAATTAATAAATGTATTGTTACAATTTAAATATATGTAGAGCAATCAATCGAGGATGCAACGATGAAAAGATACAATTGTTGAGAGGATGGAATGATGAAAAGATACAATCGTTGGGAGGATGCAACGATGAAAAGTTACAATTGTTGGAAGAATGCAACGATGAAAAGATACGTTGATTGGTATTTAATTCTTTGACAATTGAGATAAATATTAAAAATTAAAATTTATTCTATTACGTGATTTTTACTAAAACGATGCATCATAAGCGAATAATTCAAGGGTACATATTTAATTAATAATTAATAATGTCTGTAATTTGTTCTGTCCACACAATGTTCTGAAAACATTAATGTATTTAATTTTATTATTGCAATTAACAATTTATTTTTTACACATATTGTCCAATTAAAATTCATATCTGTTTTTTTAGATTTATAAATATGGAGAAAGCATCACTGATGTAGACAATCATATTTCAAAGGTATATTATAATTTTATCATGCGACATTTATGTGCGAAAATAACTAACATTTTCAACATTTTAAAGTCAAAAAGTTATTTTTTTTATTCTAATTAATTTTCATAAAAAGCTTATAATAAAGAGCTTATTCTGTAACTTTTAATGTTGTCATTATATGTCATTACGCAATTAAAACGTGGAAAATATTTGCGCAATGATACGCTCTAATGACATTGTTAAAAGTTATAGATTCCTAAATGTTTAGTCGAAACCCCCATGGTATTTTTAAATTTCTGAATACTGAGAAGTAAGTTTTGCGATTGATATGAATCTGTTTATAATTTGTATAATTATTTTGTTATATTTAATTTTTGAAAAATTAATGTAATTAACCAAAAATTAATCTATATTAACCAATATTTATATTTTGAAGAGTCCACTAGTACATGAATGTGAAAATGAATCGAAATCTCGACGTTATTTAATCAAAACCACTGCAATGTGTAATAAAGTGTGTAATGATAAGGTATCGTGTAAAATATTTATTTGAAAAAAAATATGATTGCTTATACCGAGAGAAAAATGTTTCAAATTCAAATACGAGTGAGTGAATTAATTTAACTCTTATACATTTGGATAAACTTGCATAATTTACTATTATAATAATAATATAATATACATTTAATATGTATAAATAAAAAATTTAATAACTTAAATTTTGTACTCGTTTTTTGCAGTTAAAAGAAAAAAAATTGTTGCTTGAAGAAATTTCGAAATTACAATCAAGGATTGAAGAATTACAGGAACGCAATAACAAACTATGAAATGCACATAAAGAAATAAAACAAAAGCTGAAGGAAGCAATGTCCGAGTTAACAAATGTAAGAAAACTAAACGAACGACTGCAAACGGCGTTGATCGATAAAACTAACAAATGCGAAGGTAAAAAATTGTGTATACAGTCTGAGCAAAGTCTTGTTTTAAACGTTATGACTATAGATAAAAATAATCAAAACATTTTAATTTTTACAGCAATGCTGAAAACTATATTGACTGCCAATATCAACATGCAATATAAAAATATAGTTATATATAATTACTTGAGGGTTAACGCCTAAATCATATTTCTTTTATAAATATTTTATGTTGACAAAGAAATAAAGATTTTATTTTAAATAGCTTAATTGTGATTGATAATAAGAGTAAATCCGACTCACCACATAAAATTCCACATATTTTTATCCATGGATTAACAATAGTAAATGTCAATTCAATTGTATTAAAATAGATTGTCTATCGTGATGTAATCCGCAAAATCGTGAAATTTCTAATAGAAACGGATTACTTTTGTTGTCCTCTGATAGATTCATATCGCATTAAAATCGAATTATAATTTATGAAATCGTATAATTTCGAACTAAGATGGATATATATTACCGCACATTAATTCACTTAAAGCATATTAAATTTGATTTGACTATTCTCAATCGGTTTTAATACCTTATTTTCGGTGCAGAAATCCTGATTGATTCGGATTATTTTTTTTTTTAATCGGTTTTAATCGACCATTTTCGGCAGGAATTATTCATTATGGAATAATTTTCAATGGAGATTCAAAACTTGTTACATACGGATTCTGATTTCGGAGGAGATAAAATCACAGGACATTCAACCACCTATTCTAATATTATTATTAAATTAATATCAATATTAACATTAAAACATTCTAATGCTGTTTATTAATATTTTTACATTATAAATATAAAATAAATAATTTTAAAAAATTCTTTTTATTTTACGTAATTGAATTTTTTAAATGCATATGAGCAAACAATAGATTTAGATAAAAAAAAGTTTTTGACAAAATCTGGAAATTTGTACTGAAGTATGCGACATGAAAAAATAAACGCTTCCCATTTAGCTACTTGATAGTGAGACAAATTTAATTGTTATTTATTTTATATACTTGTGTGCTTTTTACTGTTACGTCCGGTAAACTTAACAAATATATTTTTTTTCTTTTTTTTATGTGTTTCTTTTACTAACATAAATTATTACGTCCGGCAGACTGCATGATTTCTTTCACCGACTGTTTTCTTTCATCGAAAATTTGTTAGTGACATAAATTTAGGTTCTAAGAAATAGTCTACGTCTAACAGCAAAAATAAACAGACGAAGTCTGAGAAGCAGGACCGTGTAATCTCGCTGTCGAAAGTCAAGTATAAAAAACATCTATAAATTTAAACGTTACAGCTCTGAAAGTCGAGAATTTTAAACAAAGGATAACAGATAGTCAAACGTTAGAAATTTAAAACCATGTGGATATGGATGACAAACAGACAGCGAGATATTCAAGCTCAAGCTCGGTATCAGACCCAAGAACTCTAAGCAAAAAAGGAAAGCGAGGTACAGAACTAATCACAAATGATTCGGAATCGAATACTTGTGACATTTGACACCGCATGCTTGCCTGCCAGACCACCCTCTTATGTTATCTGTTTATCATAAATTTCAAGTAAAATATCAACTTAGCTGGTTATAACGAACCGCGCATAACAATCCGTAAAACAAAAACCTCACCCTCACTCGATAGCAACTACTCTCCATTGGTCGAACTCATTATAATTCGTATTATAAGCAAAAGTTTTCACCAATACTTATGATTTAAAAACTTAAAGGAACGCTCTAGGAGAAACCGGAGGGCGTGAATAGGAAAAACTATTCGTTAAACTAGATTAATGAACCAATGAAGAGGAGCAAAAGAGGTTAATAAGCACCGGAATATTCGTCGCAAAGTTCATTAGGAATTTTTCCAAGTCGTGCGATACTTCGTGTGCATCGAGGTCATTCGTGATTCGTTTTATTGTTACATCAGTGTGGCTCTTTAAGTGTTCACTTGCACAGTGTAAATAGTGCTAATTCTAACAGTGCGATCGGCGAATAGTGAACTATGAGCGCACACCTGAGGTACATCAGGATCGATCACCGGATTTCTGAGCCAGCAGCCTTGATTCGAGCTCCGTCAATACAAGTCTCATCGCACTCCATAAATAGTGAGTTTACTAATTCTTTTTTTTTTTGTTTTTTTTCTCTTTTTTTTTACCTGTTTCTTACACTCTCCTCTCCTTTTCTCCAGGGAAAACAGTTATAAGACAATTATTTTTTCTTTTATTTTAGTACTTTTTCTTCCTCTGAATATCCATTCAAAGACACATGTATTTTTTATATATTAATATTTCCTGTTATTGCATATCATAAATCTCATCCACTTCCTTTTTCTTGCAGAGTGTGTGGCGAGTGTGAATAATTTAAAGATTCGAACTAACGTTCCAGATCGGTGTTCACTTTCAGCTTCAGATCCAATCTTTCTTTTTCCTTGTGGATCGGCAGGTGCGAATAACCTAAAGATTCTTAATGAAAGGATCAGTCTTCGCACTCAGCTTTAGATCCTAAATAATTATTTTCAATGCATTCTTATTAATAAATTTTATTTGTTTTTTTAATTAAAATATATTATTTCTTTTATTCACTTCATTCTTCCCCTTTTATCCCATTATCTTGTCTTTCAAAAGAAAAAGGGATAAGAGAGAAGAAAAATAATTGTCAACTATTTCCTAAAATTAATAACTACTACTTTATTAAAAACATTACGTGTCCTTCAATAGATACAACACGAAAAATCAAACCTACTCCGGCACAGTAACGGCGATGGGGAAAGAACGCGCACAATAGAAAAAACAAAATCATACGGAAACTCCTGGCTCGGGCGTCCACTGATCCTAGTTTTATAATCGACTATAATAGACTTAAGTTAGATAAGGATGCGTTCGAAACAAAGGCATGATAACTATTACTTAATCGACCAACACACATAACAGACAACCTTCTCCTCTCATATTCACCTGTCTCTTCTCCGTCAGAATCTATACCCGATGACTTCCCGGAATTTGCGCAACCTTGTTCCCCTCCGCCTCCCTCTAATTATTCCCCTGTAAATTTTGAAGAACCTCAGTGTCCCCCCCCTGTTCGAATATTCACCTCCCCTCAATTATCAACCATTAAATCCTCCTTCCTATCAACCACCGCAACCCTCAACTTTCCCTCCCTTTTTCGAAAATCCTTCTCCCTATGAATCACCACAACCTTCAATTCCCCCTCCCCCTCTTGAAAATCCTCCTCCTTATCAACCCCCACAAGCCTCAACTTCTTTTCGCCCCTCGCCTCTCGAATCGTCGGACCTCCCAGAACAGTCCAACGTTTTCGGGAAATTCCGGGAATTCTTAGAAGGGCTACCTGACTTTAAAGAGGAACCGCGGGATTTCAAACCGGAATCCTGCGATCCCGAAAAGTCCAAAAGACCGGAGCTCCTCTTCGAAGACCTAGATCGCGAGAGGTGGTATTGCTATTTAGTTAATCTATTTCTTCTTTTCCCTATTCCTCTCGAGGATAAAGATTATCGCGTCGGCCCCGGCATAGCCGACCTTCATCAATTTTACATAATCCTCTATACTTCCTCTCCCGGTACTATCATCCTTTTCGTTGTTCCAGATGTCCCGTTCCCTCTTGCCGTCCCTATCGAGGTCTTCTGGATGAAGTTCCCTCCCCCCTCTACAGTGAAATTCGAAGATCTTTCCTAATCCCTCCCCTCATTACCTCATTTTACCTTTTGTTTATTTTAATTACACTACTATATTGTAAGACCCAACCGGAATATAAATTTTAGTTTGTCCTTCTCGATTCCGGTTGATGATCTCCGCACTAATGTAACACTCGCGAACAAACAATTCTTCATACACACACATTCACACTCACTTCTAAATGTAAATTCTTCATAATATACTTAAATGTATCTACAATAGTAATTAACTGTTATTTCCTTTTTTTGAACAAATACCAAATAATTTGGAATAAATATAATATTAACCTCATTATTCGTGTAGATTATTAATCCGTTCTCTTCCCCGTACCCTGATATCGCACAAGGTCCCGTCCTGGGTAACAGGGATTTAGTTCCTTTACCGAAAAAGGGACCACCGAACGAACGGCCTACTGACATAGTAAAAGAGATCCTTCCGGTTGTTGACTTGTCTTAGGCCCCTGGTCAATTCGTTCGTCTCCAAGCCACTCGTTGTCTAGCATTTGTCTAGCGGAGTTAGATAGGTTACGCCCTGGCTCTGAGTTTAAAGAGTCTGGACGTAACATTACATTTACAATATTTTTTTCAAAGTTAATAAAAAAGGGGAAAATAATTTTTAATATAGATATAAGTTTTAATATAAATATAAGTTTTACAAATTTAACATATAAATATAAGTACGTATAATGATAAATGTATTTTATTGTACATAACACTTTATGAAAATAACAAAAATATTATATAGAATAAATTATTTTATCATAAAAAATTATATTATAAAAATTATTTTTTTTTAAATTGTTTTATCGAAATTTACTTTAATAATACTTTTATATGCGGAACATTTCACAATACTTATGTACATCTGTATTTACACGATATCTGTACAATCGAAAAAAATAATATAATTGTTAGCTTATAAAATTGCGATTACGATTGTTAAACAATAATGCCAAACAAGAATTGACAACTGTGCTATTTTCCATTAAATTAATATGATACACAAAGTATCGATGGTCACAAAGCAACAAATTCTATTATTCTTTTCCTAATTTATTATTATTGGTTATCAAACAATTGCATATTTAATTGCACGTAATTTTAATTATAATTTAAACACATATATTTACATATATATGTATATACGCAAGTATAAAATTTGCAAAACGTGAGTGCTTATTGCGTCTTGTTACGTTACTGCTTTCTGCAATGAGAGGCCAAAAAGCATTTTCCGTTTCAACAAGTATTTCGGCCATAAAGCGATACGCTAGAGAAACAAGGATAGTATACGAATTCCTTGTCTGATGTTATCTCATCCCAACAATGTTATCGCATTCGTGTGCTCAATACGTCAGTCATGTGCTTTCATATACGCTACGTCATACGCAATGAAATAGAGACGAAGACGGCGCGATTATATCTCTTTGTCTAGTCAGTCAATAGATTAGTGTACTACCACTCTCGACAATATCAAAAGTGGATGTAGCACAGATATGAACCAAAATTGAAAAATGGATGTAGCACGGAAGTGAACCAACTGGATGTTTTATCCTGCTTGAAAATGGATGTGGCCTTGTAGTTCCAAGCCGCCGTAAAATGGACGTAGAGGCGCTGCTGTACGGGACTGAGTTCTATCGTACGAAAAACGCTGGGATGGCCGCTCTCAGACTTTTCTCTGCTTATACTAAAGGCCATTGCACGTTAAAAAATTTTAGTCGTAATTAAATCAACCAATCACAGTTCAAACATTCTTATTATGTTTTAGAATGTTTGATTGTGATTGTCAATTTTCTTACGGTCTTATGATTACGACTAAAATTTTTTAACGTCCATAGCCTTAAGGCCATTGCACGTGAAAAAATTTTAGTCGTAATCATAAGACCATAAGCAAATCAACCAATCACAGTTAACAATATTCTAATTACGTTTTAGAACTTGATTGTGATTGGTCGATTTGCTTATGGTCTTATGATTACGACTAAATTTTTTTCACGTGCAATGGCTTTTAATAGAGAGGCCATGGCGCGCACAAGGAGGATCAACGAAGAGAGATATATTTTTCCGTCTCAACTGCGGTCATAGCGCACATATACGCGGTTCGCGCTTGTGTGCATTATCCCCTCCACGGCCGGAACCGATGTGTTGTTCCCGTTCATTGGTCACGGAGCTAAGTTGAGACAGAATATATTCTCTTCTCTATCGATCCTCCTCGCGTAGCTTATTGGTTGCGTTCCGTTTCACGCATAGAACGCATAGATCTCTTGGAAATCTATAATATATGTTACGTGAACTATAGATTTTCAAGCGATCTATGCGCTCAATGCGTGAAACGGAACGCATCCTATGTTTGTGTATAGGCCCCTCCATAAATTCTATGCTGAAATCGCAAAAAATCTCATAAGAGTTTCTCTTCATGCTTCTTGAAATTATGTCGTCAACGCGAGTATAATATAATCATTGTTAAATTAATACAAAATTATCAGTACCTATACCAATTGGTGGCGATCGGAAACATTGACCGAGAGGTGATAAAATATATCCGTTCACCGAATACATTTGCTATCATTTATCAGCTGACGTGTATGGTGTATATTGAATATATTCTTTTAAGAATAGGAACTGATTAGATAAAAGTGCTGAGTCAGTCGTACAAAACATTTGTCATTTTTGGAAAACGACGAATTGATCGTGATTCTCTTCGATTAGACGAAAATTAGAAGCTGTGGACTGAATAAAAATCCACGAAATGGCATCTAAAGACGTTAAAGATGTTAAGGACATTAAGGACGACACCTCTGCTACTTCGTCAAGCAAGTTTTTCACACGGGCGGAAGTGGCAAAGCATACCGAACCCAACGATACATGGATCATCATTCATAATAATGTTTACAATGTCACTTCCTTCCTTAATGAGGTAACAGTTTTTTTCATTTTGCCAACAATAAATTAGATCCTATTATATCAATTGATTACATTTATCAGAGTCTCCTTATTTTGAATACAATAGATGTTGATTTTATTGTATTTTTTTTTGTTGGTTGTATATTAAATTTAACTTGCTGAAAATCTAATATTTAGTTTGATGAAAATATGTTTAGTATATTTATTTTTATTGTAATTAATTTTATATATTTAGATTATTTTCATTAATATATAGCATCCTGGAGGCGAAGAAGTACTCTTGGAACAAGCTGGAAAAGATGCTTCTGAACCATTTGAAGATATTGGACATTCAACTGATGCAAGACAAATGATGGAATCGTATAAAATTGGAGAATTAGTAGAAGTGAGAATAAGTTTGTTATATTCAAGATTATTATTTTTCTTTTCCATTTTTATTATATAATATCTGAATATATTTTAGGAAGAAAGGAAACAAGATAGTGGACAAAAAGATAAATTTTGGTCTAATGGAGCTAATGACGAGGACAATTCTAGGTATCACCTCTTATATTTGGTTATTGTGCAAGTTTTACTCTAGGACTTTTAACACTAATGATTCTCATTTTTAACATTTCAGTTTTTCTAAATAACCATATTTTCTATAACCATTTTGTGTTTTTTCTCTTCGTTAAAGGAGCTTTCTCTAAATTTTTTTTAAGTGATCTATCTCTATATTATTTAATTTTCTTTTATTTTAAATATAGAATGGAGATGGTATGAACATAGAAACTTTAAAAAAATCAAATATTTTATTATGTTATAAATAATATTCTATTGAATTATATTTAAATTTAGAGAGTGATAATTTTGCATTTTTTTCTTGTTAATAAATTATCAAATTCTAAATTGAATTGTAAGAATATAAAAATGACATAGCTCTATAAATCTAACATTTTTTTAATCATATTTTAATAATGCTATGCATGAATTTTATTTAATTTTATTAATGTTAATTTATTGCTTTGTTTGCAATGCCAATACAGAAGCTATATGCTTTGCTTTTATAGTTACTTGTAAAACATTTCTTTAAGTTTTATTTTTTTATTTTCCAAAAATTTTATTTTTTATTATCTATGAAAGAATTTACTTTTGCTTGACAATTTTTACATTTATATAAAAATAATGCCGAATGTTCATATCATCCAAATTTATAAAGACAAAAAGCTTTTTTTTTTAAGTATTGTCATGTATAAATAGTCGATGCTGCATCGTGATGTGATGATTGGCAATTGCAGTTCTTGGCGGTCCTGGTTGATCCCAATCGCTCTTGGAGTGTTCGCGACCCTCGTCTATCGCTACTTTATCAACACACATTAAGGCGTTCCTACTCGGATCCCTTTTTTCACATTATTCACTTGTTAATACATATGTATATCAATTAATATCGCTATATGATCAAGTGTTGTACATTTTATGCGAATGTATGTCGCACACTTATCATAATTGTTTTCTATGAACTAAATAGCATTTTGCTGGCCTAGCGGTCGAAACCAAGAGAAAATAAGAAATCGGCCAACGATGTATTATATTATAATATACAAATAATGCGCAATACAAATAGCGCGCATTTATATGTTTATATGTATACGTTTGTATACACATTGGTATATATATGCATATACATAACATGTAGCGTTCGTACGCAACATTGTTCCCTGCAAATTGACGAAATATATTAATTTAATTCCTTAGAAAGAAGAACCTAAAAAAAAAGAAGTAAACCCCGTCCATTCTTAAATCCTTGAGCAGTAAAATGATACAAGCGCATACAAGAAGATGAAAATTATTCGTGGAAATGATTCGATTACTTATCAAATCGTATATGAAGTATGCACCATTTCTTTGATCATATTTGTACATCTGGCAGCAGATTTTAATCAAGACGGTTGTATCGAGCGTCAATAAAACAAACACAAAACAACATTTGAAAAATAATACTTTTATATAATAAGTATATATATATGATTAATTATATAATATAGTCATATTAATTATTTTTTTATCCATTTATATATCAATAAAACGTGATGAATCACGAATTGTAATGGTATAATATCGTGTGTAAGTTATGTCACACAAATCGAAAGTTATATACATAACTCGAATATATTGAGTAGCTATACATCTTTAGAATCATTCTGTATGTAATTATTAATAAATAATTTTAATTTATAAATTTATTTATATAATATATATATATATATATATATTGTATAAATAAATTCATAAATTAATATTATTTATTAATAATTATATGCAAGATGATTCTAAAGATTACTGACAAACTTCAGGAGCGTATAGAGGGGCTAGCAACTTTTGATTAGGAACCCATGTTTTCTGAAGTAATCCTGAGTCGATATAAGTCTGATCTGATTACTTCTTTTGAGAATATATCAGAAGCCTAGTTTACGAAACACCAACGAACGATCCAAAAATGCTTGTAGTCAGAATACTTGTAGCATCTGACATGGTCTGGGATATATCTGAGATATTTGAGAAAGTGCGCCAGTATTTCGTTCGATGATGCAATTGTGATAGTTGCCTTCGAACACCTTTTGTAATATACTGTACAGTATTATTATGTTCATATCTTTTGCTTAATTATTAAATTTTGTACAAATTAAGATTATTTCTCTCATTGGTACAAAGTAATTTATCCTTATATTGAAAGGCTTGTACCAATTTCGGAGAATATGGGTTCCTAGTAAAAAGTTGCTATATTCCGATCCTTCTATACGTTTCTGAAGTTATTAACCTTTAGAATCACCCTGTACAAGCGTCTATTTGAACTCGACATATATAGGAATCCAACGAAACGCGTAGCAGAATGAAAATTAAGCGACTGGGATATTACAAGACGTATGTCATCGACATCCCGTCGTAAATGCGTGCGGTCGAGTCATTCTGCTCCTGCATGCAGGAGGCGCGTGATAACTGATGGAGGCTTCATATTCATATTAGAGTAAGGATTCGCGGTGGCGTCGCCCCATCGTCGATATCGAGCGAGCTCTCTAACGCGCGCGTCGCGTTGCGCTGATTCTCCTCCCCGCCTGCTCCTCGCTTCGCCCACTATCCCGGTGGCTCTAGTAGAAGACCTCACCTCCGATGAACGCCCAGTAAAGCGCGAGAGCTCGGTGGAGGTGTATCGTGGAAAGTAAACTTCGACAGAGGCGTCAGCGATAATCTATTAAAAAAAAAAAGAGAAAAATTGAGAAGATCTTTAGAGATTTTTTTGGCGAATAAACAGAACCAGCATTACGCAAGAGCGAACACTATTGAGAAATTAGAATAAAACGCGATAAAGAAGAAACGACGGTGTTGAGAAAAGGGAGACGGCAAGGACCGGTCCCGGAAGAGCAGAAGTCGACGAGGGGCGGAAAGATAAGGAGTGCAAGTAAAGGACGAGGACGACGAAGAGTGGAAGGATAGCAGCTGCGTAAGGCGCGAACGGCGGTGGTTGTACTGAGAAGTAGCGGCGTGGTGTCATGAGAGGCGGTCTCACGGTCCGCCCTTTTTATCGGTCCCTCCAAGAGTCATGCATGTCGCGCCCCTCAAACGAGGTAAGTGCGTATTAATCGTCAGAGCCAACCCTCTGGATTCATTCGAGACGATAGAGAAGCTGGTTGCATCAACATTTAAATAGGAATTTTATTTTTTGAAAGGAAAAAATAATTAAAAATTGCGATTAATTAATAAATTAATATTTATAGAAAAAATTATTAAAATTTATTTAAGTGTATTTTCTGTTTATTTATACTTCTGTGTCTCATAAGTAAGACTATGATGCAATTAGGCATAAGATATGTATAAGAAATTAAATTTGCATTTACGAAATTAATAAGATTTCTCATGTAAAATTTTAATATTTTATGGACTAATAAGAACTAGACCTAGATAGTAGGATGTCAGTTTCAAGAAAAATTAAATCTCCCTAAAAAAAACAATCCTCTACGGGATTGCTCGTGAAGAGGCGGATAAATCAAAGTTAAATAGGAATATCTTCGGAGTTTTTCTTTTCAAAAGGAAAGATTTATTAAAAATCACTGTTAATTAATAAATAAATCAATTTATAAAAAAACTATTAATATTTACCTAAATGTGTTTTTATAATTGTTAAAATCTTTATTTTCAATCTCTCGTAGGTGATGTGCAATCGGCCATAAGACGTATAAGAAATTGAATTTATAATTGCGAGATTAATAAGGCTCTCATGTAAAACATAAATTTTATAATTTCGCAGTTTAATAAGAACCAGACGTAAGATAATAGTACATTAGTTGCAAAAAAAATTAATTTTTTTTCTGCAACCGATTAATTACCCAAAACACGAATTTTTCTTCCCATACTAAGTCTAAAAAAAATCTCAATTCAAGATTCAATTTTAATAAATCCCTCTAACACTTCTGAGCGTAAGTGAGAAAAATATCGGGACGGAGTCTCTGAATTGGGAGATTAAATTTATTCTACTAATTGTTTATTGTGGCTCTTTCGCATTATATAGTTCTTCAATTCTGCGATTATTACAAGGATTTAATATAATAATATTTCCAAGTAAAATTAAATTAGCTATAATGTTCTTCAAATAGTAAAATTAAATTAACTAGTAATGTTCTTAAATTTCTGAAAAAGGAGATTAGATTATTATGCCATAAATCTTTTTCGATTAATGGTCGCACATTTGCTGGTATACACATGATACGCTCGCTTTGTTTGCAATGGAAACAATTGGCACACATTTTTTTGTTACTTCTATAGTAATTGAATGAACTGGAATAAAGAGCTGCTTGAAAATTTAGGAGTATTAAACAGAAACTATATTTTAAATATATATTGATTAATCGATCTTGTTTTATACTAGAATATCTCTACAATATAATTATCGTGAAGAAAAGCAAAAAATGAATTAAATTACAATTATAAATTAATCAATTTGTTGATGCAATTATCTTATATTATTTAAATAATTTATTACTCAATTACTAATTACGGTTTGTATAATCTGTTAATCTTTTGGTGAGAAATGTAAAACTTTGTTATATCTCAATTTTGCGAATAGATAGATAGGATCATTAATTAAATGCTATACATGCGTTATATATAATACATCATATTATTATCGGAAATTAATATCTGGTTATCATGCAATATTGTTGTGCAAAATTTCAATTGACAATTAATCTTTTGGAAGAAGAAGAAGAAGGATTAGATCAATTTTTATCCAGATAAGTCCTTTCTTAAGTTGATATGTTACAAGTAATTTCCGCTGGGAAAATTATTTAATGACAATTTAAAAATTAAGATTAAAATGTTTTGTATCAAGTATAATAAACAAACGTAAAAAAAATTGTTTGTCCGTCTCTATTTAAAAAATCGATATCAATCTCAGTTGTCTTCTTATCTAAAATCTAAAAATAGCAAAGAAAAACAAATATATTTTTTTTCTTACAAAACTATTCTTAAATCACACAGATTTAGAATATCTTACATCTTATGTAGGAATATTATCCAAGACAATATTATCTTAATCTGTTCTGAGAATATTGTCTGAGATTGCATTAAGAAGACATATTCTGCGAATATAATCAGATCTCTTAACGTCGTAAAGAAAGGGAAGAAAAGTGCACTTGCACTTTGCATTCATAAGATACGGGAGAAAAAAAGCAGAGAGAACGAAAAAAATTATGAGGATTATGAAATAACTCAACTCCATCACACAATATACATATTTTTTTGAGAGAGATCTATATTTTCTTTGTGCATCATATAAGCACAGAGCGGATAGATTATTTCAATACTAACGTCGAATGAGTAATGATTATCTTTTTCTGGTTCTAACTATCATTAAGAAGTATACATTAAAGGTATTCTTATTAATTATAAAACATACGAAGTAGTTGAAGGTCAATGGGGAATACATGGAAGGTAAAATGCTCTTGATCGATGAAAAATATCTTTATACAAACTTTCTTTGCGTTCCTTGCAAAAATAAAAAATATTTAAGTTTCAATATGACTAGTGTGGGAAAAAATATTTTGAGTTCTATTATATAAAAGAAGATATTTACAATTTAATATTTTTTTGTATAAAAAAATTGAAATTTTTAATAGAATAGATTATAAATAAATAAATAAATATATATA
>JBCEZV010000022.1:95125-119169 GCA_039654365.1 Cataglyphis livida
TTAAAAGGTGATCCGCGAATTATCGGACACCCTGTATATCTATTTTTTTCTCTTTTATATTTTATATGCCATCTTATATATATATTATATTTTTATATTTTTACATATTTTAGATATTTTATATGTATTTCGTATTTTTTTATATGTAAAAATAAATACAGTTTATATTAATTAAATATTTAATTAATATAAATTTAGAGCAATTTTTGTTTCGCGGATAGTATATACTTCGTATAATTTTGATCTAATACAAGATTGTCGCGTCATTTAAATCTCTCCGTTCAAACACTGCTTGTAATCGTCATACATTATCGTTCTCGCAACAACGTTACCTTTAACCTTTTTTGTAACTTTTTTACCTACTCGCAACGCGTACATTTTTGCTCTAAGTCCAACAAATTCGGTCATGATCACGCCATTATTTTCAGTTTTCATTAAACCTAATATTTTTTTATTTACAAGCAGTATACCATATTGTTAGCCGGATAATCGCTCGGATAATCGAATCACAATAAAAAAACCTCACAAAGATAAAAAAAAGTACGCCAAGTACATAAAAAATATTCCTTATACACAACAGAAAGTTTAAAAGATACTTATCTTTGAAAAATTACTAATAAAAATATTTTTTTCTAAAAAATAAAAAAACTAAATGAAATCAATAATTAATTAGCCAATTATTTACAAGTAATTCAGTTTGTAAAGACTTGTAATTTGAAATAGTAGACATCATAAAATCAATTTTTGTAGAAGTGTTTTAGACAGATTTTCTCCTTAAAATTAAAACACATTTAATTTTTATTAACAAAATTTTATTAACAGATTTCCGAAATAAGTTCAATTTTGAATAGTATATCACAAATTAGATTACTTTAAAGTTGACTTTCGTTTCCGGTGTCAGGTAGTGTGCTTCGAAGTGGTTAACATGTGTGCTTTGCAGATTGTAGAGTGATAAAGTGAGGAGTGGAAGAGGAGTGAGTGTGTTAGTGTGGAAGCGTGAGTGTGAGAGAGCATGGAGAGGTGAAGGATGAAAGTGGAGGCCATAGAGTGACAGTTAGGCCATAGAGTATAGGTAGCAGAGAGCGGGTTAGTGGATAGCGACGGGAGTCTACATAGAGGGCGAGAGTAAACAAGATGGCGCAGTTCGCCATGAAAGAAGAAAAGGAAAGGAGAGGTAACTACGGAAATGTGGAAGAGCTATCGAAAAGAAAAAGGGAGAAGCCGGTGTTAGGGAAGGGAGAAGAGTGTGTTAAGAAGTAAGAAAAAATCGGGAGTAATGAAAAATGCGGAATTAAGATGGATAGAGGGAGAAGGGGAATTACAGCATTTGATGAAAAACTGGAAATTAGAAAATGAGTTAATGAATAAAATGAGAAACATGAAGGAGTGATGGAGGGAAGAAATTAAAAAATGAAAGAGGAGGTTAAGGAAGGAATTAGAGAACAAGGGGAAAAGGTAAATGAGGAGATAGAAAAAATAAAAAGAGAGTGAAAAGAGATGGAAAAAAGAAAGAGAAGAGCTAAAAAGTCGTATTAAAGAGTTGGAGTGGAAAATAGAAAAGATAGAAAATTGTGATATCGGGGAGGGGGAAGGGAATGAGGCGGTTAGTAAATGAAGGAATAGGGAATAAAATAAAAAAGTTGGAAAGTAGAATGGAAAGGAGAGAAATGGAGAAAAAAAGAAGAAACGTACTGATTAAAGGAGTGGAGGTAAAAGAAGAGAGAAAAAGGATGGTGGTAGAGGAATTATTTGATAGCATTGGAGTCAAGGCAGAGATCGAAGAAGTGAGAAAAATAGGTGGAGGTGTAGATGGAAGAAGGGAAATGGTTGTAGTAAGGTTGAAAAGTAAAGATCAAAGAAGAGAGGTTTGGAATAGGAAGAAACTTTTGAAAGGTAAAAAGGAAAGGATTTTGAAGAATTGGACGTGAAAGGAAAGGAGAATGAGATGGAGATTAGAAGAGATAGCAAGGGAGGAGGAGAAAAAGGGAAAGAAGATCTGGATAAGTATGGAAAAATAAGAATAGATGAGAAATAGTGGAGGTAGGATGAGGAGGAAGTGCTGAAGGATGGAAATAGAAACTTAAAAAGGGGGAAAGAAGTAAGGGAGCGAGAAAAGGATGGAGTGTAGTTTTTTGAAACGTGGCGAGATAAGAAATAAGGGAAGAGAATTTTTGAGAGAAATGGAGGAGTGGGATGTGGTGGTGGTGAGTGAAACTTGATTGGACAGAAAAGGATGAGATAGTTCGAGAGGATACCGAAAGGATTTAGATGGGAAATGCAATTAGGGGAGAGGAAGAATAAGAAGGAGAGGGCAATGGGAGGGATGTTGGTAGGAATAAGAAAAAAATTAGGGTAGAGGAAGGTAGAGGAAGTGAAAGTAAAAAAGACGGATGGTTTAATGTAAGTAACGTTAGAATTGGAGAGCAGAAAATGGAGTGTGATAGGAATATATGTTAGAGGGGATATAGAAAGCAAGCTGGAAGAATTGAACGAATAAGCGGAGAGAAAGGAAGAAAACAGTAGAATATTGATTGGGGAACTTTAACGCGAAAACAGGCAAAGAGGGGGAAGTAATAAGAAAAGGGCATGAACAGAAAAAGAGATTGGGAAGAAGGTCGAAGGACAAAAGAATTCACAAGGAGGGAAAGGAGTTGCTGAGATGGATAGAAAAAACGGGGTGGACAATATTTAATGGATGTACGAAGAGAGATGTAGAGAGGAAATGGGCGTATACGAAAGAAAGTAATTCAGTAATAGATTATGTGTTGGAGAACGAAGATGTAAGGATGCAGGTAACCAGAGTGGAGGTGGGAGATAATGTAAACTCCGATCATCATCCAATCATAGTTTGGATAAAAGGGGGAAGAAAAAAGGCTAGAAAGAAAGAGGAAGAGTAAAAAATGGGTTTGGACGCAAGAGGGTAAGAAAGAGTTTAAGAAGGCGCTAGAAAATGTAGAGGAAGTAGTAGGGATGAAGGAAAATATGAGAGATAAGATAAAGGAGGTAACGATAGGTGGATGCACATCAAAGGGGGGAAGAAGAAAGAGAGGATGGTAGAATAGCAAGTGTAAGGGGGAAAAGAATATAATAAGAAGTGAGCTAAGGAGGTGGAGAGAGAAGGGTGGGGATGGAAATCTCTATAGAGAAGCAAAAGGGAAATATAAAAAGTTAATAGAGTGGAAAAAGAAGGAAGAGAGAGAAAGATGGGAGAGGGAATTGAGAGAAATTAGAACAGAAAAGTAGGTTGGGAGATGGTTAATAGGGAATGAAGGAGGAGGTGCAAGATGAACGAAGATATAGCAATGGAGGAGTGGGATGGATATTTTAGGAATCTATTGGGGGGAGGTGGATGGTAGAGTAATGATAGGACAGAGGACAAGAATTAGGATGGATGAGGAGGAGAGCATAAGTAGGAATGAGATAAGGTCAGCGATTGGAAGACAGAAGAATAATTGTTAGGGATGGTGATAGGGATGGATGGAATTCCGGTGGAGGTGTGGAAGTACGGACGGGAAAACTTGGAGGAATGGGTGTGGAGAATATAATAGAGTTTGGAAGGGGGAGGGATGGATAGATGAGTGGAGTGAGGGGGTGATTGTGCCGATATTAAAGAAGAGAGAGGGGGAGAGGATAGAAGAGTATAGGGGGTCTCGCTGACTCCGACGCTTTATAAGGTGTACGCTTCGGTGCTGGCAAGTAGATTGAGCAATGAGATGGAGAAAAAACGATTGGTGCCACAGAATCAGACAGGATTCAGGAAGGAGTTAGGGACAATGGACAACATATTTGTACTGAATTATTTAGTGAATAAGCAGTTGGGGAAGAAGAAAGGAAAATTAGTGGCGTTCTTTATAGATTTGAAGGTAGCGTTTGATTTGGTAGATAGGAGAAAATTGATGGAAGCGATGAGAGAGAGAAGGATGAGGGAAGGGCAGGTTAGAAGGAACGAGGATATTTTGAGGGAGACTAGAAACAGGGTGAGGAGGGGGGAGGATTTGGGAGCAGGGTTTTGGACTGGAAGGAGGGTAAGGCAGGGGTGCCCATTGAGCCCTCACTTATTTAATTTGATGATGGATATGGAGGAGGTAATGAGAAGATAATGAGGCGGATATGGAGGGGTTAAATTAGAAGGATGAAGATTTATACCTTGGCATACGCGGATGATGTGGTTTTGATTGCGGAGGAGAAGAATGGAATGAGGAGTATAATAGAAAGGTTAGAGGGCTATCTAGAAAAGAAGGGGTTGGAGTTAAATGTGGGAAAGTTGAAAATTTTAAGATTCAAGAAAAGTGGAGGAAGAGAAAGGAATGTAAGTTGGAGATGGAAAAGGAAAGTGATAGAGGAGGTAAAAGGATTTATTTTTTTGGGTTATGTAATGCAGAAAAATGGAGGACAGGAAGCACAGATAAGAGGTAGGTTAAGGAAGGGTGCTGCTATAATGGGTCAGGTTTGGGTGAAGGAAATTTCAGAATTGGGGAAGCAGATTATGGCTCTTCGATAAACTGGTACGGACGGTGGTGAGATATAGTGTGGAAATGTGGGGCTGGAGAGAGAGAAAGGAGTTGGAGAGTCTACAAGAAAGATACCTAAGATGGGTGTTAGGAGTGGATTAGGGAACGCCGGACTATATGGTAAGGGAGGAATTACAGAGAGAGAAGTTAAGAGGTAGGGCTGGGAGAAGGGCGTGGGGATTTGAGAAAAGGTTGGAGGAAGGTAGGGAGAGTGAGATTGCGAGGAGATGTTAGGAGGAATTGAGGGAGAGGTGTAAGAAGAAGGAATTATCAAAGTGGGTAGAAGAAAAGTGTGGGTTTTTTAAAAACAGGGGTATGGGCGTGATGGAGGTAGATGCGAAAAGGTCGGAAGGAGTGCTAGATTTCGGCTATTTTGTGGACGTGGAGATGGATAAAAAGCAAAGATGGGAAAGGATAGAAGGGTCAAGATAGAACAGGTGCTGCAGAGAAATCAAGGAGAGTTGGATACCAGAATACCTGAAGAGTGATTGGGGAGAAAGTAGATGGCAAAGGATGGCAAGGTACAGGTTGGGAAACGGAATGAGGGGGAACTGATATTGAAAGGATGAAGAGAGTAAAAGCTGTAGATTATGTGGAAGGGAAAAGGAAACATGGGAGCATGTTTGGGAAAGATGTGTGAACTGGGGGGTAGAGAAGGGCTTACAAAAGATGTTGGGAAAGGTGTTGGGGGAAAAGGGAAGAGAGGGAATTAAAGAGATTAAGACGTGGAGGAGAGAATGTTGTGGGGAAAAATGATTGGATTGAGAATTAGATAGAGGATAAGATTCAAGAGAAGGAGAGATAGAGAGGAGAAGGCAGAGAGAGAGAGAGAGAGAGAGAGAGAGAGGAAAAGAGAGTGGGCGAGAGACAAGATTGATGTGTAATGTGTGAATGAAGGTGTGTGAAAAGATTAGAAACGTGATATGAGAAGTGGAGGTCCCAAATTAGGATAGAGCAGGTAGCGGTGTATGTGTATGTGTAGATAGATTAGAAATAGGTAGAGGTTAAGTTAAGTTAGAGTTAAGATAATTGTAAGCTAAAGTTAAGATAGATGTAAATAATTAAATTGTAAGAGTTTGTAACTCCAAGAGGAATCAATAAATCATATATCATCATCATTACTTTAGAGTCGCACTTAACATCAACAATATGATTTAAAAGTATATATACTTTCAAATCATATTGTTAATTTTAAGTGCGATTAGAATTTTTTTGATTTACAAAGTATATCTTACAGGATATATAATTTGAAAGAAAATTTTTCGTAAACTCCAAGTCGGGGCGCGCGTATAAAACAAACTTACAAAGCAAAATATAAAAACTTGGCGTGCCCGAGTCATAAATATATACAATTAATTCGTGTTGTACAATATTTCATGTTATGTAAAAATTACTTGCATCATTTATCATTATTAGTGCAATTAGGATTCCTTTGATTTGCAAAATATATCTAATAAAATATATAAAATTATATTAAGATTTCCTTGATTTGCAAATCTATCTTATAAAATATATATAATAATTATATTAAAATTCTTTTGATTTGCAAAATATATCTTATAAAATATATATAATTATATTAGAACTTTTTTGATTTGCAAAATATATTTTATAAAATATATATAATTATATTAGAATTCTTTTGATTTGCAAAATATATTTTATAAAAAATATATAATCATATTAGTAAATATTCGATATAATATGCAAATAATTTTCATATCACATGCAATATTGTAGACAATACAAATCTAGTTCCATGTTTACGACGGGCACGCCAAGTTTTTATATTTTGCTTTGCAAGTTTACTTTATATGCGTGCCCCGACTTAGAGTTTATGAAAAATTTTCTTTCAAGTTATACATCCTATAAGATATACTTTGTAAATCAAAAGAATTCTAATTGTATTTAACATTAACAATATGATTTGATATTATAGTATATAATACTTTTAATAAACTCTAAAGTAATGTAATTTGTGATATAAATTATGATAAATATAAATTATAGCAGCCAGGACATCGACACTCGTCTTTGTATATACGCACCGGTCATAAATATGTCCGCTGCCGCAATAAGCATTCCCTGTCCGCGCGACGTCATACTCCCTGCGCCCTCAAGTTCCCCGCGCGATTTCCCCTCGACTTGCACTTCCCTCAGACGATCTTAGAACTCTCCTATATATTCTACTAAAGCAAAGACAAAATTCGGTATGGGTATAAAATCAAGAAAATCATCGATAAAGAAAAAAACTGTGAAAAAACAAATACTTCCTATAGCGAAGCGCTGTGGTATCGTGCCAATTTTACCATTATTGGAAATTCTCGGTTCTTTGGCTGGCGGAGCAGCAGGAATTGCGAAGGCGGTAAATGATAGTAAGGCGGCGCAACATCAACTCGAAGAAATGCAACGTCATAATCACGCCATGGAAGGTCACGGACTTTATCTCGCTCCATAAAAGCGTGGATGAAGATTCTCAACAACGTTAAGAAAAAAACAACGTGGATGAAGATTCTCAACAACGTTAAGAAAAAAACAACATTAAAAATAAGGTAAAAATGCCTGCCGGTGTAACAACCAATTGCAATTGCGGCAACTTGCAAAACCTATGCGTAATCTATGCGTTCTTTAGAGGTGTTTTCATGCGCAATAATTTACTGATAAACGGTATACGACGAAATGAGAGCGGTATCTTCAATTTGAGTGACGTCGATGATCCTGGTATTTATTGGGTAGCGCATGCAAAGAGGGAGAATCGCGCTATATATTTTGATAGTTTTAAAAATTTTTGACCGCCCATAGAATTACTGCAATATTTTGGACAGAATGTAGTGAATATAGAATGTAATCATACCTAGTCCTATCAAAATTATAATCAAAGTATTTGTGGACAATTGTGTCTAGGATTTTTTCAAATGATAAATTTGAATTTAAAGCCTGACACTTCACCATTACGGCTTGGTATTCGTTCAATATGTCACTGACACTTACATTAACTGGTAAGAGTAGCGTTCTTACTGTAATCTATTTTTTGGCTATAAATTTAAACGATGATGATTACTTGGTTTAACGGACTTTGGAACTTATCATACGATACCGTACGTGAATTCTTGAAATAATAAATTTTATTTTGATAATGACGGCAAGGAAATTACGATTCCCGAAGGATCGTACGAATTACACGCTATAAATGAGTATCTTCTACGTAAAATTTTTAAATATCAACGCACAGATGATTCCATCAATTATTAATGGAGAAGCTATTGTGTAGAATGAAAATGATATCGAAGTACAAGGCGACGAATATGCAATTAAGCTTTGCGCTAATCATAATACGCTAAAGAGTGAAATCAAATGTATCTATAGAATAAATTTTAGTAAATCAGAAAATGTAGGATCGTTGTTAGGATTCTCAGCAAATCGTATATTGTTGTTTTGGAAATGGCATGAATCGGATATCAATAAATATTATTAACGTAAATATTATTCGTATAGAATGTAGTATGACAACTGGCGCGTATAGCCATGGCAAACGCGTGCACACTATACATGAATTTTCATCGAACGTGCCGCAAGGATATAAGATATCGGAAATGCCAGCATAGATCATTTATCTACTGATTGTCACACGGAGCATTACTGATTTAACGATACATAATGTTGATCAAGAAAGACAATTACTTGATTTTCGAGGAGAGGAAATTAAGATTGCATATACGACTATGACAGAAATAATAGCGTGTGATAAATGCTCGTGTTGAACGAAAGCACATGGCAAACGAGAGACAATATCTTTACCAGGAACAATATCTTTACGAGGGACAATATTTTTGCGAGAAAACGAGTAACTGCGGTATAGGGTGACAATAATCAGATATCTACTAAAAAGAAGCTCAGCGCGTTGAATCGTAAATTTTTGAAATCATTGGGATTCGTTGTACGAAATACTTATATAACAATATGATTGACATCTTGAAATGGAAGAGAGCCGATCTTTGACGGTCGCATCGTCAAGATTGAAACTCATACGTGCAATCCGTACACCAACGCAACGCTTGGATATAGTGATAAGATACGGATATCGATACATCAAGATTTGTACACGTTACCATGTGAAAACTTTCTATGTTGAAGGAAAGTTGACGGTGCATAAAATGGATGAAGGGGCAAAAGTGGTAATGGGAACCAATTGTATCGCGTTTATATTTGATGAACTTCGATACGAACTTGATGGAGATTGATTGAAACAAACGTTGAAATTGTTTCCACGATTAAAAACTATGTCTCTCTAACAACCGAGAGAGGTAAAATTTTGGAGAATGCAGCATGGAATTTGTCACATAATGCTGTCAGTGCTAACTTTAACTTTTGCGTGCCACTAAACATCCTATTGGGATTTTGCGAAGATTATAAACAAATTGTTATTAACGCTCGTCACAAATAAATTCTGATATATTCGTGCAATAATAATGCATATTTGGGCCTGCTTTAATAGAAGTTGAGATTGAATTATTTAAAATACAATGACGTATGCCCCATGTAATATTGAATGAAGTCAATAAATTCTTGCTACGAGCGTTGAAAAGCGGCCAATATTTGAAAATGAGTTTTCGCTCATGAGATCTATACGAATTTCCTTTGCTGCATAATATAACCAGGCATTCAAGGACCGTAAAAACCGCCTTATAGCTGGAGAAACCGTGATCTTTGCATTGCAAATTGGCAGAAAAATGCTGTGTCAAAAGATATCGCCACATTCGACGACTGCAAATTGACCAACTTTTAAACTTTATCTAAACTCGGAATTTTATCCCTACGATGATTTAAATTTGGATTTTAATAAAATAAATTCGCCCTCTTGTTCGATATGTACTCGTATTTTTGCAAATCTTATTATAGATGCGATATTGATAATGTGTTATTACCCGCCACAAAATTCTTACATTACGCCACAATTCCTCTCGCGGTTATTAATTGCGCGCAACAAAACGAGTCTGTTAAAAATTCCACCGTGGATGTGAGAATAGAGTTTGAATGCAAGAAAGATATATTGCAAATACTACCACCTATTGTCTGATCCTGCACGATCGCGTTGTTGAATATTGCCCATTGACTAACATAGTCCGTAAAATTACTTAGATCAGCAAATATTCCCTCTCCAATGTTAAAAATATAAAGATTGAGATTCTTTACAAGCAATCGTACGATAGCAATCGTACATCATTCTTGCTATCGTACAGTATTTTCGTCATGGTCGCTTTGACGTTTGTCTGATCTGCAAGGATTTATTATTGGAAGAAACTTTATCATAAAGGAAATAGCGATACTGAGAAATGGATATGTTCTCTTACACTATATTTTTGCAAGTCCTGTACCATGGCTTACAAAATCTGAGAGAGCTCAAATTTCATGGCTAATTGGACATCATCATGGACTTTAATGGGAAGATGGAAACGTTCCATACAGCATGGCTACATGTTTAATTACGATTGCTGTGGTGGGTGCGACGGAAGTTGAAAATTCCTCAATCGTATATGTTAAAGGACGCGACAAAAGAGAATGGCTGACCGATATACTTGGCGATGCAAGAAACGATGTTATTATTGAGACCGTGGATGCAGACTATGAAGATATCGTTTTGTTAAATAAATTAGATGTTACCAATACTATGTGTTATGAAAAACATTTAAAGAATTGCTCTTTACAAAATGTATTTAAAATATTCAATTGATGGACGAATCATAAGGATTGACATGAATATTATTTAGAATAAACTATTGTTTAAATATATTTTTTGTTCTTTCTTTTATTCTTTCCTTTTTCTTTTTCTTCCCAGTATGCAAGAATTAAATTTCAGTACATGACAACAGCGTCAATCGCCTTATCAGAATGTAGATGTTACAATTCATGGGCGTAAACTTTAAATATTAATTTGAATGTTGTATAAATAATTTATCCTTGCATATAGTTGATTGTGGATTAATAGTTGTTCATAACCGTTTAAAGTGATTCGATAGTCGTTCAATAGCCGTTCGATAGTCGTTCAAAATGGTTCAATAATCATTCAATGTAGTTCAATAGTCGTTTAATGTGGATCGATAATTGTTCAATAATCGTTCAAAACGGTTTGATAGTCATTCAATGTTCCGTTTCATAGTGCTTTGCATTATATGATAATATATTATTTAAAAAATTTTAACTGCAGAGAGTTGTCTTTGAAAACATGTTAACTTTTGTCTCTTTATCAAGTAGATAAACGTTCTTTGTAAAGTAATCCTCTATACATCCTCTATTCTAAATTTTTCAGTCGAGATAATGTCTATCCTATTGTGTCCGTCATAACAAACCTGATAATCTGGCAAATTAAAAGTGTTTAATGTCATAATACATTTTACCCATGCCATTTTTAATAAATTTACTTTTGTGTCGCGGGCGATGAAACGCGACATGGTGGCCAAAGTAGTGCTTGGGCTATTAAGAGTTTTGCAAAATCTGGTAGTTTTTTAAAGAATAAATAATATTTGTTTTATATTAAAATTATGTTTTATATCATATTAATTATTTATAATACATATTATATAATGCATATTATAATCCATATTATAATTTGTTTTATAATATATATTATAATACATATTACAATTTGTTTTATAGTATCAATATACAAGTGAGATAGAGATTCGCGGTTTCCTAAATAGAACACCGGCAAATGATTCGGACATGGCGGTGACATGAACGCGACATCCGCAAGGAAATATGGGAAGATAATGAGGACGGTCTTCATTTAGATTTGAGACGTTTGTTTGAGTTCGAATATGAGGAGGACGCGATGGAAGAACCGTGGGACGATCCTCCGAGCAAAAGGTTGAAAAAATAATTGTATCTTTTTTAAATTTATAATAAATTAGTATAATATTTAGCTAATAAAAAAATTTTGGTGTTTCTGTTTCAGTTAGCTGGAGAGCATTTTTATTATATATTTTTATTTTTATATTTTTATATATTTTAATTTTTTAACGCACACACACTTTATATGTATTTTACACAGAAACACTTTTAATGAATAAATAATTTTATTATTATTAATTAAATTGTTAATTATTTCTGCGCCTCTTTTCTTTTTGTACCCAAGCGCTATTCTCCCTCTCCCTCTCCCTCTTCCTGTTCCTGTCCCTGTCTCTGTCCCTTTCCCTTTCCCTCTCCCTCTCCTTCTCCCTCTCCTTCTCCCTCTCCTTCTCCCTCTCTCTCTCTCTCTTTCTCTCTCTGTCTTTCCCACTTGCATTCGAACGTCATCCTTTTCCTACCCGTGCGCTATCCTTTTCACCTTGCGAACATCGTATCTCGCATCATCCATGTGTATGCAGATCATTAGCGCTATCCCTCTCTTCCCCGCGGATCCCTCGTCCATCGATCGCTTCGCGCGGATCTCTCTCCTTCCCGCGGACCCCTCGTCCATTGGTTGCGCCACGGTTCTCCGCCCCCTCCGCGGACCCCTCATCACCGGTCGCGCCGCGATCCCCCCGCATGACGTCATACTACCGCGCGATTTCCCCTCGCCGCGCATCCCCCCTCAGAAGTCCAGGATTAGAATTCTCCTAGTATCACTACTGAAATGTATAATGTTTTTGAAATAACTAAATGTTTTTAAGAAAGGAAAGATAGCTACTTGTATACGTTTAAGTGAATTCTAATCTATAAAATATTAGGTTCCAAACATTTAAAATATAATACATTATTAGATGAAAATAAAATATATTAAATAATTTTAATAAATCACAGGAAAAAACGTTTGAATCAGCGAGCAAACATGTTCCGTGAACTCATGAATAAAAGAGAAGTTAATTAAAAGAGAAATTGAAAATAATCAGGGATAAAAATAAGACTTTAAATAGAAATATAAAACGAAAACATAATTACAAATTTAAAATCATTATTCATACACCTAAAAAATAAAAATATGTTAGAAAATGATGTTGCCTTTGAACTGATTAAAGAGTTTGGGAATTTATTACTTCTTCTACTTCAAAACGAACAAAAAAATCAGAGAAAATCTTCTCGCAATCGCCATTTTTTGAAGAGATAAAAAGGTTTGTACTCACTATGCATTATTATTCTCCTAAAACAAATGACTATCGTAAATTAGCATTTACTAATTTCTCTTTTTTATTTTATCAACTCTCAATAAATATATATGTTTTGATATACATAAATATATTAACAATTTCATTGAGCTATATTTCTAAACAAATATTAACATGAATTAATACTTTAATAACGCCAATCCATTATTCAATATTTCTTTTATCATTTTTCTGGTGTTTTGGAAATTATATGTGCTGTTAATTTTGTTAATAATCTTTGCGTATGATTTTGTTATTATGTGTGATACAATTTTTATGCATAGAATAACAAAAATGTTTAATATATCTTATAAAACTATTTTAGTTAATTACATGTAATGTATGAAAATATGTAACTATAATTATATATTATAAATTTGCATTGATTAATTGTTTTTATTACACAGGATGTCTGAACTTATACGTCCACTCGTATACAATGAAACGAGCTATTTAAGCTTTTCCATAATAATGTCTTACTTAAAATATTTAATTCTGAATATCTTATTGCGAGCAATGACGGGTAATACTAAATAGTATTATCACACTAAAAAAAACCTCACAAAGATAAAAAAAGTACGCCGAGTATATAAAAAATATTTCTTGTACGCAACAAAAAGTTGAAAAGATGTGAAAGTTGAAAAAATATTTATCTCTAAAAAATAACTTATAAAAAAATTGTTCCCTAAAAAATAAAAATCTTTAAAAAATAAAAACTAAATAGGAAATCAATAATTAAGCCAAGTAAAAGGAATTTAATTTGTGAAGATTTATAATTTAAAGTAATATTTGTCATAAAATCAATCTTGCATTTATAAAAATATTATGGATTCTCTCAAAAAAATTAAAACGCATTTTATTTTTATTAAAAAATTACATTTATGTTTCAAATAAATATTTTGTATAATATAGAAAATAGCATTATTATATTACGGTTTTTATTAAAGATAATAAATCATAATACTACTTAACCATTACTGCAACAATGTTGATTACATATTGATCACCAATTTGGAATTTGAAAGTCCATGCCAAATATAGATCGATTTGTTTTAAAATTAATCATAATCTTAACAGAAGCCCGGAACAAAAGGGTTAATATTAAAGTGACATACAAAAACTTGGCGTGCCTGAAATATAAATTTGCAAAAGAATATTAAAAATCATTATCAATATTAATAAAAATGTATGACTTATAATGCGACTCGGGCAAGACAAATTTTTATATGTCACTTTAATATTAACCCTTTTGTTCCGGGCTTCTGCTAAGATTCTGATTAATTTAAAACAAATCTATCTATATTTGGCATGAACTTTTAAATTCAAAATTGGTGATCGATGTGATCAACATTGTTGCAGTAAGTGTTAGATAATATTATGATTTACTATCTTTAATAAAAACCGTAATATAATAATACTATTTTCTATATTATACAAAATATTTATTTGAAACATAAATGTAATTTTTTAATAAAAATAAAATGCATTTTAATTTTTTTGAGAGAATCCATAATATTTCTATAAATGCAAGATTGATTTTGTAACAAATATTATTTCAAATTATAAATTTTCATAAATTAAATTCCTTCTACTTAGCTTAATTATTGATTTCCCATTTAGTTTTAATTTTTTAGAGGTTTTTATTTTTTAGGGAACAATTTTTTATAAGTTATTTTTTAGAGGTAAATATTTTTTCAATTTTTACATCTTTTTAACTTTTTATTGCGTATAAGAAATATTTTTTATGTACTTGGCGTACTTTTTTTACCTTTGTGAAGTTTTTTTAGTGTTTTTCTATTATCCTTTGTATTATTTTATTTACAAATATTACTACTTCCGAATTAAATATGTATTATTAGTTACACACAATTTGCAATTTGTCATCTGCAAATTTGGAAAAAATAATTTTTAAAAATTGCTTATTTTTGAAACGTCTAAACTATAATCTTCTCTCCAAGAATTAAAGTATAAAACACATTGTACATTTATAAATACTTTTTATTAAAACAAATGGTTATGCATACTATAAATGTACATATATATTGTTTGAAATTCTATCAGCGTGCATGTCATATGTCATCCTACTTATTGCACACATGTGCATGAGTTTTGTACATACTGTTTGGGATAATGTATTTCGTCGGAGTTAGCCATTAAACTATATATCATACTGGAATGTGCACTGGGAATGGGCTCTGCTGATTGGCGGTCAGAAATGTACGACTGCGAGAGTTGTCGCTTTTCAGCTGTTCTTATTCATATGATGTTAGCTGACGACTAACACTTTTTTTAAATAATTATGTGTGAAATCGATTGTATTTCGTTTGTAAATGATTGTAGTGCATTTATTTTTGTTTGTTAGTTTAGAATTAATTTTTAATTAATTATTTAATTGTAGATCATAAAACTAGCCGACATGTACTATAAAATTACAAAAATAGGTGTGAAATCGATTGTATTTTATTTGTAGATGATTGTAGTACATTTATTTTTGTTTTTTATTTTATAATTAATTTTTAAAAAATTATTTAAAGTTTGAAATATATTAAAGTACATGTATGGACAGGAAGCACGCTGGCGCGCGCACGCGCACACACACACGAGTGGGAGTGCAAGGGGGGCCTTCTCGCGCACCCTTCCCACTTGTCGGCAGGGTAGACCTCGCTTTACAACTTACAAAGTACATGCTACATTGTAAAGCGAGGTCCATCCTGCCTATTGGTAGGGTGGGTGCGGGAGGGGGGCTGAAGGACCCCCTTGCACCTCCCCTCGTGTGTGTGTGTGTGTTTGCCGTGTGCAAAATTTCGTGTCCATTTGAGACGTGTCCGTTTGTACCGTGTCCAAGTGAAATCCAATCACTGGATGTACTATCCGTTCTTTGCTTGTAAAAACTAAATCTTATGTTTTTATCATAGCTTGATGTGTAATTTTTTTAAATACATTTTACCATTTTTCTTATTTATTTTAATTTTTTGTTTTTTAATGTTTTCAACTATAGAAATAAATAATTGCGTGGCATCAAAGATCGCGTGTGATTGTAGGATGATGTTTTCAGTGATGATACGTTCACGGTAAAAAAAGACAGCTGAAAAGCGGCAGATATCCTTTAGTGGCTGCGGTAGTAGTGGAGGCATGGCCATGCACATTCCAATATGATATAACACATCACTCAATAAGTCCCCGGTCTGACACATATATGGCAACATTGTTGACAGATCACGTGATTTCCGGGTAGTACTAATCTTCAAATAGTACGTGTCAAAATTTCATGGCATTCTGACCGTTAGTTTTAGAGGTTACAGTCGTTTTAGTGACCCCAGTTTTGTATGTTGCCGCGTTTGCTCACACCGGACCAGAAACAACAACGCGTCGACGATTCAGAGCGCTGTTTTGGAGCTGTTCAAGCGAAATAAAAAGGATTTCTTGCGTCAGTATGTGACAATGGAGGAAACATGAATCCACCACTACAAGCCTGAATCAAAAAGATCGTCAGCTGAGTGGACAGAAACCGGTGAAAGTCATCCAAAGCGACCAAAAACTCAAAAATCGGCTGGCAAGATTATGGCATTTGTATTTTGGGATGCGCATGGAATTTTGTTCATCGACTATCTTGAGAAAGGCAAAACTATCAATAGTGAATATTACATGGCATTATTGGATCGATTGAGTGCAGAAATCAAGAAAAAACGGCTCCACATGCAAAAGAAAAAAGTGCTGTTTCACCAGGACAATGCCCAGTGTCACAAGTCGATGAAAATAATGGTTAAATTGGATGAATTACGCTTTAAATTGCTTCCCTACCCACCGTACTCTCCAGATTTGGCTCCTAGCGACTACTGGCTTTTTGCAGACATGAAAAAGATGTTCCAGGGAAAGAAATTTGGCTCAAATGAAGAAGTGATTGCCGAAACTGAGGCTTATTTTGAGAGCAAAGATAAATCGTTTTACATAAAGGGCATCGAAAAGTTAGAGGAGCGTTGGAATGAATGTATCACTCTTGAAGGAGAGTATGTTGATGAATAAAGTGGAATTTCTAAAAAAAAATTTGTTTTTCTTAGTTAGATCAGAGACTTATTGAGTGATGTGTTATAGTTCAGTGGAGTTAGCGGTCTAGTAATATATAGAAGTCTGTTGTATATAAGGGAGTTAGCGGTCTAGTATTATATAGAAGTCTGTGGTATAAGCTCTATGACTATGTACCTTAGAACACCTACATGAAGCTAGCCAACAGAAATTGTTAAACATGATTATTTTTAATTTTACTGAATGTATTTTATTTGTAAATTGTTTGTGATTGATTGTGAGTCTGTTTTTAACGTTTATGACAAATTAAGTTTTTTATAATTTTAATTTAGTCATGATGTCAGCCAAAACTTTTTAGTAATAAACAAATTCTGCGATAATTGATAATTGATAGGAAATGTTTGTGATTTACAAATATATTATAGTTACGTTTGTGAATTGATAAATTTTTTAATTAAATGCAAAATAATTTTTTTTATATTTGTAATGCGCATGCGCAAAGTATATTCAAAGCTTTTTCTGATAGAAACCTCGGTAATTATTTACTTTTAGAAGAGCACCTCAAAAGGATCTTGACTTTGACATATGTTGTCAAGGTCATGATCCTGAACAACATTCAAAAAGTTTTAGCCGTCGATCAATGTCCATTAAAAAGCCATTAACAAAAAAAGTTTGAAATATACCAAAGTACATGCATGGACAGGAAACAAGCGCGCGAGCGCGCACACAAACATACACACACACATAGTAAGAGGTATTGCAAGAGAGGCCTTCGGCCTCTTCCGCGCCGAGGTGGAGCAGGGTGAACCGCGCTTTACAACTTATAAAGTACATGCTATATTATAAAGCAAGGTCCATTTTGCCCACCGGAGGGGCCAAAGGTCCTCTTTGCACCCCCACCCCATCATGTGTATGTATACGCGCGCGCGTGTGTGTGTGTGCGTGTGTGTGTGCGCGCGCGCGCGCACACTATCAACTTGGTGTGCCCGAGTCGCATTATAAGTATACATTTTTATTAATATTGATAATGATTTTTAATAATCTTTTGCAAATTTATATTTCAGGCACGCCAAATTTTTATATGTCACTTTAATATTAATCCTTTCGTTCTGGGCTTCTGCTAAGATTATGATTAATTTTAAAACAAATCTATCTATATTTGGCATGGACTTTTAAATTCAAAATTGGTGATCGATGTGATCAACATTGTTGCAGTAAGGGTTAAGTAATATTATGATTTACTATCTTTAATAAAAACCGTAATATAATAATGTTATTTTTTATATTATACAAAAAAATTATTTATTTGAAACATAAATGTAATTTTTTAATAAAAGTAATATGCGTTTTAATTTTTTTGAGAGAATTCATAATATTTTTATAAATGCAAGATTGATTTTATGACAAATATTACTTCAAATTATAAATCTTCACAAATTAAACTCTTTCTACTTGGCTTAATTATTGATTTCCTATTTAGTTTTCATTTTTTAGAGATTTTTATTTTTTAGGGAACAATTTTTTTATAAATTAGTTTTTAGAGATAAATATTTTTTCAACTTTCACATCTTTTCAACTTTTTGTTGCGTATAAGGAATATTTTTTATGTACTTGGCGTACTTTTTTTTACCTTTGTGAGGTTTTTTTAGTGTGATCTCATTGCTTTTTGTAAAAATTTATTAGAGGTAAATATTTTTTCAACTTTCTGTTACGTATAAGGAATACTTTTTATGTTATTTTGGCATACTTTTTTTATTTTTGTGAGGTTTTTTCAGTGTGAATAAATTGTAGACATTTTTTAAGAACTTTTACGATCGCGTGTAATGACGTACATATTACGATGAACATACGGAATTATTGCCTACTCGCTCTCACTGTATAAATGACAAAGTGAAACATTCCATATACAAAACAATAACTATATACAAGATGTCCTGCAAAGATTGTGCTAATGTTCATGAGCGGGTAGAACACAGTAAATTGAACAGAAAACAAACCATGTATTAGTTAAAGCATTGATCTTAAAATTGCAAATTCATGTAATTTGTGCAAATCATGTATTAGTTAAAGCATTGATCTTAAAATTACACGTTTTTTTAATTTGTTTTCTAACTCGTTTATTGCAATGTTGTTTATAGTAACTGTCAGTACAATGATGCGATAATGAGCGATTGCTGTTCTACATTTAAGTGCACAATTTTATTGCACCGAAGAGATTTTTATTCGATCATGAATAACTCTCTTCCTTGCCAAAAATGTAATTAATTCTTTATAATTATGTGTTAAGTGAAAAAACTTGTGAAATAACATAATTGTACGAAAGTTAGAAAATGTGGCTTCAGTAATTACTGACAACTAAGAAACATGTGGCGCAATATAAAACAGAAAATGCAGCGATACTATTTATATTTTTATGTTTATATTTTTGTTATTGTAGATGCTCGTATTATTTTTCTTATTGTGAATTAAATTTTACCTTTCTGTGCAAAACGATTTTGTGCAGCAGTAATAGATAAATATCCTTTTTTCCACTGTTTTAAAATTCAACTGCTTTTCTATTGTAATTAAAGTTTATATTTCCACCTTCGTTATCCACAATACAAACTTCGTCTTATTTTCTTCAATATCAATATCATACATGTCCACAAACTGTACATCGTGCAGTTCCGATCATCAAAATCAAGCCCCTATTTGTATTCAATCGCAATATCATCATTTACAGAATATTTTATTAGATTGAAGAGAGAAATAGCATAATAAAGTTCAACTTCATGGTGATTAATAGGTGAAACAATAAAATTTGCAATGTTAAATGTTGTAATTAATAAATTTATCACGTTTGCTATATTTATTCTTGCCATTTTAACAAATTGTTGTGTTGTCACTAGCACTAGGGGTTCGTTTTTCGTAAGGAATTAATTTAAGAAATCTCTTCTTAGATTTATTTTATATATAAAATTTAAAATTCGGAACTCACAATTAGAATAAATTTCTGTTAACTTAAATCATACAATAATTGTTCAAATAAGGGCAGACTATAAATGAAATGCGGAAACGTTCGGTTTTTATATACATATTTGCGTATCATTTTTTACTTTAATATCAGTCTGCCAATAAAATTTGATCTTAAACATCACGCTATATTATTTATCGAAATGTTATTTTCACAAGTTTAACACATAATCAACTTTCTTTTTTAAGATTTCAAAATGTATTTAAATATAATTGAATGCAAAAGTGTATATTTATCAACGTGAAAAATTTGACAATTCAATAAATTTTTATTTAAAAAAAGAAAAACATAGCAAGATACAATATTTATGATAAAATGGCTTTTATACGTTGTAGTGCAAAGAATATTTTTGATTTAAACATTTTTTTTAAACAATATCATTATTGTAACAACTACATAGAATAAATAATACTTTTATAATTAATTTAATTTAATTTAAAAAATTTAAAATTAATTTAATTTTTGTTGATGAAAAAATTTTATAAAATATTTAAAGATTTTCAAATATTATTATGCATATATATCTTGAATTAAAATTTCAAATATTTTAAAATTATAATTTATAATATTATTCAAATATTACAGACTCATTCTATTTTTTATTTTATTATGATATAAGTTATTATAATATGTAATATAGAAAAATTGTTACGTAACTGGGCTACAAATATTATTACTAAAATTCAGCATTATTGTGCATTGCGAGATCTTACGAACAAAAAAAAAGAACTAAATCTTCATGAAACAATGAGGGAATAATATTATATATAGTATAGGTATCGTGTGTCTTTATTTTTCAAGCATTAATTTACACAACATAACTTTATCATACATGGTTGAATTTAGTGCAACGTAAGCGTTAATATAATTTAAAAATTTTTTAAAAAACATTTAAAAAAATATTGAGTGGCAGAGCTATATTTTAAATTTTTTAGAAAAATTCAGATACGCCAAAGTCCATTTAAAATTATAAAATTTTTGTTTTAACATTTTTTTCATATTTTTTTTTTGTTTTGTTTCGATGATATTAGTTTTGAAATGTAAATTACTGACTTTTTTGAAGGGGTTGTTTTTATCACTAAAACCGTTTTTTAGCACCAACAAAAAATCGTTTTATTATTAGAACCTATTACTCTATAATTAAACAAATTTTAAGATTTTTTGGAATTTTCGCGTTGTCGAATGTTTCCTTGTTAGTGCGAAACACTGGCCGTGTTCCGATATTATTACAGTACTGAAAATCTATAATATACATGAAGTAAACTAAGATTTTCAGTACTGACAGTAATATCAGAACACGGTAACAAATACGTATCTCTTGATATTGTGATTATAGGTGCATTCCGATATTCACTGTCAATACTGTTAAAATCTATAATATACGTGACGTAAAATTATAGATTTCTAGTACTGGCAATGAATACAGCCTATGAAACAAGTTATAGATTTTTTTTATGTTTACATTTTTTTATTTTTTTATATTATTTTTTAAAATATTTTTATAACTCACGAAAAAAAAAATTATATATACATATATTTCTTAATATTATAATATAATATAATATAATATAAATAATTTAATATAATATAATATAATTATAATTATATATTTCATAATTATAATAAAATTGAAAAAATAAAGTAAAAAAATATGTTTTAAGATTGTGAAATAATATATTTAACATGTTATAAAATAACTTGTTTTACAAGCGCAAATTGTAATTACGATGTATAATTGTATTTTCAAAATAAAATCATTCTATATAAATTTTTATTCTATATCTACATATAAAACTTAAATAAAGTTATCGAAAAGTAAATATTTTTTCAGATATTTTATATTATATATGTTGTGATATTAAAGTATATAATATTAAAATATTTCATAAAACTTCTATTTTTGATGATCTTACCTAGTTGTATATGTAATAAAGTAATATTGTATACGCATAAAATAATACATAGAAAAATATAAGAAAAACTGATTTATGTAAAAATGTTTGTATAAAAAGAAGTATCTTTTAATTTTTTAATTATTATTTTTTTTTATTTTGAATTGTAAGAAAAATGTATTCCACTTGAATGATATAAATCATTCTATAAATGCGTAAAAATTATTTGTATAACAAATTATACAAATTATACAAATTATTAATAAATAAGATTATCTATATAACAGCATTTAATTGTTAAGTTTAATTGTTAAGTGTATTAATCTGTAAATTAATAATATTAATAAATCTCTTCAAATCAATAAAAATATTTAGATTTAATAGATATATTTATCTCGAAATAGTGACTTCTGATTGATTGGCGACATTCTTTTTATCCACTTCAATGACTAATACGATCGAGAATTGTAAATAGAACGTTAACAATATATTTAATTATTGTATATCAATTGTATATTACACACACACGCACATATGCGCGTGGGCGCACACATACACATAATATAATTATGGTGTTGGGCAAAATTTATTTTAAATAAGAAATAAAAAGAAAACGAATAAATTCCATTTATTTGTTATTTATGAATAACGAATTAACTAGTTAATTATTATTTGCGGATAACAAATAAATTCCATTTATATAATAGATTCTAAAATATCTATTGGATCATGATACATGATTGGAATGTCTTACAAAATACTTCGAAATATACGAAAATTATTTATGAAATTCAACACGCCGATAACTTCTTCAGCTCCCGTTGAAAGACTTTTCTTATATGCTACAATGATTAATCTACCTCGCTCCCATAAAATTTCCGATAATATGTTTGAGAAAAGAGTGATACTAAAATCAAATTTAAATAAAAGTCACTAAAAAAAATTTATTCGTCTTTTTATTTAAAAATTTCAAATAACGAATAAAAAGATAACGAATAAATGGAATTTATTTTTTTGTGATAAATGTCTTCTACTTTCAGAAGATATAACAATCTTTAATTATCTGACATTACCCTTACAAGCGAACATAAGAAGAAGAAGAAGGTATAAGAAGAAATTGTATACGCGTCAATCTGAATATATTTATGTGTATGTATATGTACAAAAAATCTGAACATATATATGTATATATATAAAAGAGAGAAAAAGAGAATTATAATTTAAAAAAACATATATTTTATAATATACATATATTTCACACATTAACTGTGCGAGATATAATTATATTGTATAATATTGATATAATCATAAATAATTAAATCAAAAATTAAAATTAAAAAACAAGATAAAAATAATATTTAAGTAATAAAATTTAACAAAGTATATTTTGGAAATTTTTTCCAACTGGAAATTTTTATTGAAAAGATCGAATTTATTATTATCTTTTTTGATACAAGAAATTAATATATTGAATGTCTTAAATGTACAACAAAATTTTTATTATGAACAAATAAGTTACAAATGCGTGTATTTATTTCATATAAAATACATGTGTAAAGAAATATTAAAACTAAAATATAATTATCGCAACGTATTTATATTGAATATATTAATTTTGTATACGCGACTGTGTGCAAAAAAAATTTTTTTTGAAAACGCATACATTAATTTGTCAATTCAAAGAAGCGAGTAAAAATCTGAATAAAATCCTGCTTCTTTGCTATTACTGGATCATCACGCGCATAACTTTATATAAAGTTATGCATGCGTTCCAATAGGACAGCGTGTTCTTATGGATACATCCGAAGCGTCGTAATGTGCCAAAAGCATTACGGCATGAATACTAAATAGATAAACACGGCCGATACTTTTTCGAGGGTCATCGCGCGTGAATTCGTCGTCCAGGCACGGCAGCGAACCAGACGGACGGCATATATGCGGTCGCATTTCCCTTATTTGTATTCCGCGGGGGAGAGAATGCGTGGTGATGGGCCACAAGGTAGAGAATCACAAAAGAACCGTATAGATAAGGCATGCTCACCTTGGCGCCAAAGGCTCTTGAGAGAACTGGTCTATAAAAGAGACGGACGTACCGCGATCCGAACAAACCGAACCGAAATGTCTTGCCCGATTGTCGTCATGCTCGCGATCTTGACGTTCCTACAAGCGTCCTCCGCCTCCGTCGACTTGTCTGAGACCAAGAATGTTCTAATCGAATTTGCCGACGAGGATGTCGTACCGAAAACAGCGTTGGTGAGTTTTAAGATGGTTTTTGTTAAATTGACCTCTTAAGATGTAAAAGAAATCTGTAAATAATTATGTAAATATTGCTATCTAATCTAATCTGTCCTCTCTTTTGAAAAGGAAATGTAAATTATGCAAATTAGAAAATGTATACACGATATGATGCGAGGAGAGAGAGAGAGAGAGAGAGAGAGAGAGAGAGAGAGAGAGAGAGAGAGAGAGAGAGAGAGAGAGAGAGAGA
>JBCEZV010000022.1:161104-179461 GCA_039654365.1 Cataglyphis livida
ATATATTTCATCCTTCGGTTAAGTTAGCTGACGGTTAAAATCAGTAGAGTGGCAACAGAAAATAGAGGTGAATGAAAACCAAGCATTCTTATAATTTCAGTTGCCACCCTGCCGTTGGTTAATCTAATCGAAAGTTGTGAAATTGACCCTCAATCATAAGAACATCGGTTGGAGATATCATTTATTAATGATATCTCGTTGGCGTTTTTGATAATAAAACAATAATAGGATGAACTAAAATAATCATCTAAATTAAAAATAATTGTATAATTGTAATATGTATAATTATCTTCGATACTCAAACGGCTAGTAATGTCAACATTCTTCAATTACCTCCGAGACCCACTGGCCCATTTAATATGGTCACAAAAATTTACCCACAGACTGACTTGTCTTTAATAGTCATTGCTGCAATACATACGTTTTCCATGCATATATTCATAATTTTTTATTTATTAATTATAAACGGAGAATTTGTAACTATAATAAAATAAAATATCAATAATGTAATAATTAATTAATAATTAATAATTAATAAAATAATAATATAATTAATTATTAACTTATAATTAATTTGTGAAATATCCTGCATTTCCATAATTAAATCTCAAATTTCATTTTTTGTCGATAAAAAATTATCAAACTAAAAAATTATTTTTGCTTTTTTATTGAAAAAGTTTTGATTGTTTCTCAAGAAATTTTTTTTTTCAAATTTCAATGTATTCAAAATGTTCTAAAACGTCGGAAAACCTCATTTTTACGAAATATCCGTATGTGTGTATGTATGTGCACAGAAAGGACTGATGCGTGGTTGCTAACTTCCGCAAATTTTAAGATATCGGTCTAAATATTTTAACATCAATAAAATATCATTAAAGGATGATTAGTTTAATTTGATAAGAATTGATGAGTTTATTTTTTATAAAATTTTAAATTTTTTAATAAATGTTTGCATGTCCTAGCTTTCACAAATTTTGAGATATTGGGCTATAAATATTTTTATATGAATAGAATATTATTAAAAATGTTATAATATTAAGGTTGATATTGAATTTGATGAGAATTGGTGAAAGGATTCATATTTTATGAAATTTTGAATTTTTCTAAAAAAGATGTGTTTGCTCTAACTTCCGCAAATTTTGAAATATCGGACTAAATATTTTTACATTAAACATTTTTACTGATTATTACAAACAAAAGAAAATAAAATTATACGGAAACAATGTGCAAGTTTCTAATTTGCACAATTTTTTTATTTTTATTATGATTGTATGTGCTTGTTTATTAACTCGATTCCGCTGATGTATTTCTCTTAATATTAAAAACGGAAAACGCGGTAGCAGAATCAAATTTCAGCCAATCTCTCAAAATTAATTTTTACATTTAAAATATGTTGCAGAAAAACAAATTCTATTGTTCACCAATTTATATATATTATATATATTATATATATTATATATATTATTTTATTTTTATTAATATATTCGTAATATATTATTCGTAAAATATTATTCGTATTATTTGTTATACATATACAATAATATAGAATAAATTTTGAAATAAGGCAAATATATTTCTACAAAATATAAAAATTCTAGAAATAATTTTACAACTTTACACGCGTAAATTATGCAAAAACTACAATTTTTAAAAATGTAACCACTTTTTATTTCTATGTAATTTTTATGTCAAAATTAGGTGACTTGAACTATATTTGTAATTTTTCATAAATTTACGTAAAAAATTGTAAATAGTTTTAATTTTTATGTTAAATTTAGAACCTATTACATCGCTTATAAAAATATTCGTAGATTGTAAAAACTTATAAAAAATTGTAAATATTTTTTACAAAATTCACTGTAACTTATTATAACTGATTTTCTACAATTTTTTGTAAATTTGTAGAAAGTTGAGTTAAAATTTTTAATTTTTTATAAAAATTTATGTAAATTGTAAAACTATTTCCACCAGAGTAATATGTATATATAAACAAATACATAAAGAGTAATTATATATTTATGTATAATACACTAAAAAAATGATATTAAATTGACATTACAGAAATTATAATCTTCTTTTATTAAATCTCTTATTATATATTATATATACAATATTGACTAATTATGTATATACATTAATAAATCTGTTGTCAAATAATTGCAACAATTAAGTTTGTATACCTGGAATCCGATACAAAAACTCCCCATCGTCGTCATAATAACAATCGCTAATTCGATATGTCATACCACATTTGTAGAGATTTTTTGATATCTTTATTGGCTTAGCATAATCACATTCTGTATCTGTCTTTTTATTCCACACTTTAATATTTGTATCTATCAAATTATCATTTGCTATAACAATATTGTCATCTTTATTTTCCAAAACTATAGAAATGCTTTCATTAGATTTCTGTATAATTTTTGATGTATCTTCTTCCATGTTATTTATTGCATCGGATGCAAGTTGCATCTCTTGACTGACTTCCATCTGTTTTCTGTATAGGTTTAATAGTGTGATATCTTCTTTTGAAGACTCTTTTTGTATATCCTCCAGCTTTGCTTTTACAAATTCATCAAATGTAAATAGCTTCTTGTTATTCTTTTTCTTATTTAATGACAATATATTATGTTTCTCCGAATCTGTATGCGAGTTTAATGTAAAATGTTTCTCATTTAATGCAAATTTCTCCGAATTTTTAACAATAAAATCACTCTCAGTCTTGTTATCCGCAATCAATAAATTCTGATTTTTATTAGAGTGTGCAAACATATCTTCTACTTTGTGTGGATTATTTTTTTGTGATAATTTTTTATCTTGTTTTCTATCTAAGTAAGATTGTATAATATTAGAGAACAATTGACTCTTTGGTTCCTTAAATTTTGGTGCAGGGGGAACAAACTGTTTGGCCAATGATTCTCTGTCCGTCATGATTATTTTTCTGCTCTTAAATTTCATTAGGTGTTCATTGAGTCTGGCACTTACTGGAAGTTTTCCAGCACGAAACTTCTTCCAATTTTCAACTACAACATCATCGTATTGCATGACTTTCTCCACTGATTTCGGCGACCAATTAGCATGCAGAATTTTTTGTATTGTCTCTGGTAAAACAGGAAAACTCTCACTAAGTCTCTCTATTGTCCATTCTTCAGAATTGGATTCATATAATTTACAAATCAGTTGCCTTTCTGCAAATGTGAGAAAGCGTGGCTCTTTCTCTTTAAAATATTTCTGATTAGTAATCTGTTGTTTAAGATGTTCTTTGTTTCTTCGCATTTCCCTAAAGAAAAACATTATATTTATACCTTATTATATATATCCTATTACATATATATAACAAACTGTTCTTATAATATCTTATAATATTATAGATGTAGAAAAAATATATAGAACACTCTACATGTAGAAAATCATATTGAATTCCCTGATATAAAAATAATTTTACAATTTGTTTCTACAAAAAAGTAACATTTTCAACAATAAATCACAACTTTTTACAAATTTGTGAAAATTGTAAGAACTCAATAGTAAGTATTAAGTTTTAATAAATTATAGTAAATTATAATTAATATATTACAAATTTTTACAAATTTCTACAACTTTTTAAGAAATATTTATGATGCTATAAGTTGTAAATCAAGTTAAAAATCATAACTATTCATAATAAGCTGTAGAAATATCACAATTTTCTATATAAATTTAAAATTAAAAAATTAATAAAAAATTAATAAAAAATTACGAACTTATAAGCATGGTCCCAATAGTGTAGTTTGATTAAAAATTGTAGTTACATTATAAAAAACTAATTTTTTGCATAATTTTCACATGAGAAATTGTAAAATTATTTCCATCACAAAATTAATAATGAATAGTTATATTTTTTAAATAAACTCCAAATAAAAAATTATAGTAAATCAAAAAATATAAATGCAAATATATATGATACAGTTCCATATGAAAATTGTAGCATGATAAATCTATACCTTTCGTATATTTTATGGCTTTCACCTACATTCATGAAATCTGCCTCAAATTCACTTAAATCTTCATTGTCAAAATGCTCAATATTAATATCTGATTCATTCTGTTTTATTATTTGCATTTTCGAACGAACACCAGCAAAAGGTTTGAAGTATTTCTTGCTAAACATTCTATGTAATATAATTGTCATTTTTCTACTTTCATTCATCGTGAAATTTGATGTACTTTCTTACATTCCTTTCTGTAACACAACTCAATACTTGAATTCAAGATTCATATACAAAAAACAGACACACGCATACAAGCTCTTTTTCTTTTATTTAAATAATGGAGAGGTTAGACTTCGGATACGTTCCGTTTCACGCATTGAGCGCATAGATCGCCTGAAAATCTATAGTTCACGTAAAGGCCATTGCACGTTAAAAAATTTTAGTCGTAATCATAAGGCCGTAAGAAAATTGACCAATCACAATCAAATATTTTAAAAATAATAAGAATGTTTGAACTGTGATTGGTTGATTAAAGGCCATTGCACGTGAAAAAAATTTAGTCGTAATCATAAGACCATATTTATATTACATTATATATATATATATATAAAACGTAATTAGAATATTTAACTGTGATTGGTTGATTTACTTATGGTCTTACGATTACTAAAATTTTTTCACGTACAATGGCCTTTATTTACGGCTTTACGATTACGATTAAAATTTTTTAACGTGCAATGGCCTTAACATATATTATAGATTTTCAAGTGATCCATGCGCTCTATGCGTGAAACGGAACCCTAGTCTTGAAACATCTTAAGGCCATTGCACGTTAAAAAATTTTATTCGTAATCGTAAAACCGTAAGTAAATCAACCAATCACAGTTCAAACATTCTTATTATGTTTTAGACTGTTCGATTGTGATTGGTCAATTTTCTTACTACCTTATGATTACGACTAAAATTTTTTAACGTACAATGGCCTTTATCTGTGTGCCTGATTAGGCTTTCCACTCGAATATGTGTCCATAGTCCATACGGCAGTTGATTCGTCTTGAAACAAGCTTCTTACTCATACACTACGTTTACATGTCATCCCTAATTAGGTTTAATACATCCATAGTTAAGATTAGCCAATCACAGTCATTCCATTCTTCAGAGGAAGTTGTGATTGGTTAATTTTACAATTACGGACGTTATTAAACCCGATTGGGCCAATTTCACGACCTTCGGTTAAATTGACCGAACCGATGGTTAAAATCAGCAGGGTGACAACTGAAATGATAAGAATGCCTGGTTTTCTTTCACCTCTATTTTTAGTTGTCACTCTGCTGATTTTAACAGTCGGTTAACTTAACCGAAAATGGTGAAATTGGCCCTAAGAATGCCGTGTAACAGTACTCATAGATATAATATAGTATTTGATCGTTCGTTATCTTTTATTTAAGGAATGGGGATAAGGAGGTTTTCAAAACGAAGTGAAAAATATAAAAATGAGGAAATTTACTAGAATATTTACAATTTTATTTGTTAAAATCTAGTAAATCTGTTCACTTTTGTAACTTTTACTTTATTTTGAGAACCGTAATAGTTTCCAAGAATAAGGCTGCATGTAAAAAAGAACACATTCTGTGTTTAGTGCCTGTTGCGTTTTCTTTTGCTCGCACGTAGCATATAAGCTAAACGTTCTCTGTCTTATGTTACGCGCAAGCGAGAAAAAACACAAGAGACACGAAACCAGAGAATGTATCCTTTTCTGCATTCATCTCGGTCCTCACTTTTCAACACTAGGACTACGTTCCAAAATGAACTCTTCGAGGAATATTTTACTCGATGGCCATTCCAAAACTTTTTTAAGCGTTCCTGTTTGTGATTCCAAGCCGGCTATCGAGTAAAATTTTCTTCGGAGAGAAAATTTTAATTTCGTATGTTAGCCAATGACTAACACTTTTTTTAAATAATTATGTATGAAATCAATTGTATTTCGTTTGTAGATGATTGTAGTGCATTTATTTTCGTTTGTTAATTCATAATTAATTTTTAATTAATTATTTAATTGTAAATCATGAAACTAGCCGACATGTACTATAAAATTACAAAGATAGATGTGAAATCAATTGTATTTTGTTTGTAGATGATTGTAGTGTATTCATTATTATAGTTATTTTATATATAGTTATTTTATATATAGTTATTTTTGTTTGTTAGTTTATAATTAATTTTTAATTAATTATTTAAAGTTTGAAATATACCAAAGTACATGCATGGACAGAAAGCACGTGCACACATATACATACAGGCAGGTGCAAGAGGGAAGCCGAAGGCCCCCCTTGTACACTCCCGTATGTGTGCGGTGCGCGAGCGTGCACGTGCGCGGTCCGAGCGCTTGCTTCCTGTTCATGCATGTACTTTGGTATATTGTAAACTTTTTTTGTTAATAAGTTTTTAATAAGCAATGATTAAATTAAAAGAAAAAGTTACTCAGAATTATGTCCTTGACAACATATACCAAGGTCATTGAAATCGCCCTTAATCTTAAATTTTACCAATCTCTCTCCCGCCACCATTATTGCATTAATTTTTTTCGTTTTTCAAAGCAAATATGAATCAACAAATGTTTTAATTGGTTTTTCTATAACCAACAAATGATTGCGCATCGATTGAACTAAGATTGAAACAAAAATAATATCTTTCCGGCTAACTTCACATAAAATTTTATTTTCGTATTTTCAAAAAATATATTAACCAAACGTTGTAATTAGGCCAACAATCACCAATAAATGATCAACAAACGATTCGTAAAAAAAAAATTATAAAGGGAATGTTGATCAGCTAACTTTATGAAGCTGTGCGTGCTTAGCAAGCTAGTTTTTGGTAATAGGTTTGGTGCTATTTTCACTACATGGTTTGTATATAAATAATTAAAAATAACAGATTTCTTAACCTAATGAAACTTATATTTAAATGAAATTTATATATGAATGAATATGAGAATTTTCTTATGAATGAAGGGAATTTTATTTCATTTATTGACGGATTTTGTTTTGATTATGGCTAATATTTAGAGAATTTTTAGAATCTTGAAAAATTTTAATGAAATCTTGAGAAACCTTATAATTAAAATATTAATCCAACACGTAAGACAATCTGCACGTGTGAAGCCAAAACTAGTAACATTCTTACGATTGGAACACGTAGAGCACTTTGCTAAACAACATGCAACGAATTGATTAACATAATCCAGTCAGCAAAGTCTGTTTGAACAGATTTTGTCAAATGTCTGCTATAAATTTTTATCAGCTAAAAGATTGCAGACTATATACAAAATCTGTTATATCAGACAATACAGAATAACAGAATGTTAGCAGAAATATTACAAAATCTGTTGACATAGTTTGACCGCAAATCAGTAGCAGAAAGTAAGTAGGATTTGCAGAACTAATATAGCAGATTGGCAGCAGAAACTGAACAGGATGTGCGTAATGCAGTTTGATGTCAGATTGATGGCAGAAAACGAGATCTGTGCAATCTGATGACAGATTAATAGCAGAAATCAAGCAGGAACTGCTAATATGACTTGACATCAAATTGTCGCCAAAAACCAAGCTAGATCTGTACACGCGCAATATGATAGCAAATTGGCAGCAGAAACCGAACAGAATCTACAGCTTTTAGCCATTTATATAATTTAATAAAATAATAGTTTATTTTCTTACCGCTATACGGCGCAATATTCACTTTCTATACTCGTATTCAAGTTCTGGTTAAGAGCATAAAATCTGCAAAATGTAAATAATAATATGTATAATTATATCTATCAATTCAATTTCTGATACGATTCCTGTACAGGGGAATTTAGATATTAAACTAATTTTTGAAAAAATCAAATAAATGTCCAATTTTTATTTTTGGTGAAATTGTCCAAATAAGTAAAAATATTTTGTTATTATCTATGATATAAAATAGAAATCTAAAATATAAAATAGAAATTCTATATAAATAAATTTTTGATTTTATAAATTAAATTATTTAAATTTTATTATATATCTTACATTAATATTATATATTTATATGTATTAATACAAACGAGCAAAATGATCATTTATTATTTTTTAGTAAGCGAAACGAGCAATGTAAATTAATAAAATATTTAAATGCCGTTATTCCATTTAAATAATGACGAAAGAGCCTATTCAGTTTTTGCCGCCAATCTACTGCCGACTTATGTCGACAAGTTCTGCCGACAGAATACAAACTAAGGGTCAATTTCACTTCCTTCGGTTAGATTAACCGACAGCAGGGTGGCAACTGAAATGATAAGAATGCTTGGTTTTCATTCAACTCTATTTTCTGTTGCCACTCTGCTGATTTTAACCGTCGGTTAACTTAACTGAAGGTGATGAAATTTGCCCTAATGTGGATGCAGCCAATCTGCTGCAATATTCTGCTTAAATCTGTTCGCACACTGCTGACAGACTGCTAACATTTTGCTTACTGCGAGTATAAAAGGTCATACCGTGTGCCGTAGACTTTATTTACTTAAAAATTAAATTTACTTAAAATTGTAGAAAAATATTATCTGCCTCTTTCTCTTTTTCTGCAAATTATTCGTTTTTCATTGTTTTTTGTAGTTAATTTTAGGGGATATTCACAATCAAAAATTTTTGCTATAAATTAGGAAAAATATTAATTACAATTATTTTTATGAAGACGTCAAACTCCATATTATTTTGTGATACTTTAATTTTTTTTCATAATCCGGATTTATTTGTTTAATTTTTCAAACAGTATAAATGTAAGAAATATTTTTTTTTTATTTTTAGTTTTCTGCTACTATTGTATATGCAAAACATCCTTTAAAAAAGTAAAGTTGAACTCCACATGACACGATCACTCAAGGTCAAACCAATAACATCATTTTATGTCCCCTTTCGAACCAAACAACTTTTGTCTGAAATATTTTTCCATATCTTTTATATTTTTCGAGATATTTGATTAGCACAATTAAAATGAAACATTCTGTATATATCATATATATAAGGTGTCTGATAATTTTTGGCACATCCTAAGTGTGAAGATAAATTGGATCAAAAGAAAAGTCCTGTACCATTTTTTTTCTATAACACTTAATAAAGAAAATATTATTGAATAAAGTCTAGCCAATAATCGCCAATTTTTAACCCAGCACATGTTGGTAAAAGTATTTGTAAATGCATTTTGAATAAATCTCGAAATCTATTAAATTCATTAAAATTTTGATGTTCAATTCCTATTAGGCAATCAAATATACCTCGCGATTCATTTTATTTGTATGATGTTAAAAATATGTATGTTTTAAAATAATATTGTAAGAAAATTCTTTTTTCTAATTATCGACGCAGTAGCGTCAATATAAAATAAAAATATTTAATTATTTCATAGGAATCAAAAAATATATTCCATGATTTTTGTTATAAATAAGTTTATGTTTAATTTTAATTAAATTTTAATTCTGCCACAATCGTAATACTTTGTCTTTTCCACCTGAAGCAACTCGTAGACCATCTGGTGACCAGTCGACAGCATAAATTTCATCTGCATGACCAGGTAGATCTTGGCTTAACTGTTTAGTTTTCATGCTCCAAACTGTAAAAAGAATGTAATATGGAATATTATTTTCAATTATAATGTTCTAATTGATAAATGTTTTCCTGTGTCTGACACTCTACATACCCTTCAAAGTTGAATCCGCACTGCCGCTAACTAGTAGACGAGAATCAGCGCTCCATGCCAATGAATAAACTGCCTGAACATGACCTCTTAATGAAGCGATATATGTCCCAGTATTAGATTCCCACAATTTGATGGACTTGTCAAAAGACGCAGATGCAATTATATGACCATTCGGTGCAAATTTAACATCGTTAATAAGTTGCTGGTGACCTGTCATCCTTGCTGAAAGAAAAATATTTTTGTGATATTTTCTTTTTTGCAACATTGATTTAAGTGTATTCTGAGATGCAACATACCAATAGGTTTTTTCTCTTTTTCTGGTTTCCATAAAAACAATGTGAAATCATCAGATCCAGATACAAGTTTTTCTTCACCTATAGATTCATATCGCATTCTTGCATATGCCAATGGATTTTTTGCACCTGAATCCAATTGCATAGGGCCAGTCCTAAGCACATAATCAACATTTAAGGCTAAAGTGTTCACCCAATGAGCATGGCCTTCCAAAGTTCTACATAAAACACCCTGGAATCAGTTTAATTGGTTATAATTAGATTTGGATATCATAACTAGTTTTTATTAATGAGATACATACATCTTCTGCTCTCCATACTTTGACAGTTCTATCTTGAGAGGCAGAATAAATGAGACCACTACCACCCCATTTGACGCAAGTCACACTTTTTGTATGACCAGACAAAACGCGACAAGTTTGTGCTCTCTTTGTGTCCCAAATACGTACATCACAATCTTTGGATGCACTAACTAAATGTAAGCATTCTGGATTCTTATGATAGGGCTCCCAGCACAAAGATGTCACCCATTTTTTGTGTCCTATCATGACTTTTCCTAAATAATATAAAAAAAAATATTTTTTCAAGAAACATGAAAAGTTTAACCAATTAAATATAATTTATAAACATATACCCATTTGTTTGCCAGTATGAGGGTTCCATAAATAAATTGATCCATTTTTACACGCAGAAGCAAGCTTAGAACCGCAAGGTGACCAAGAAATACACAAGACCCAATGTCTATGTCCCTCACATGTATAATGTGGTGTTTGTGTATGGATATCCCAGAATCTTACTGTTGTATCACCAGAACCACTGGCTAGATGCTTGCCATCCGGAGAAAAAGCAATAGATATAACAGCTTCTTTGTGACCTATATACAAAAACAAAGTTTATAAAATATTGTCATGTTTTTTTTTTTAATATCCTGATCTATAAAATTATTATTAACCTTCTAAGGATCCAGTGCATCTTGTAACAGCTCTGACTTTGAATACTGCTTGTGGTTGATATACGATTTCCATAACATGTTCATTAATGTTAAAGTCTTTGCCTACAAATTTTTCCAATGTATCTGTAATCTCTACATTATTTACATAAAATGCCATAGGTAACGGATCTTCTTGCTGCAGCAAAGCATTGCAAATTTCTTGTAATTTATTTATAGTGATATTGACTGGTAATTCTAGCAGACCACCAGATAGAACTTCACCAGTGTCTGATTTAAAACGAGAAGTAATATTGATTGGAATATCCGCTAGAGTAGCGTCATTCTCGTCGTCAAGCTTTCTTTTAGTCATCTTGAAAATCAATGTACTGAATGTACTGAAATTGTCAATCAAATATATATAGGTTATATATTCACATATAATCACAATCTTTTATCACGATATTTTGAAAATAAAACTCATAGATCGTATGGTACTCAAATGTTCGTGTTAATAAAATCTTACAACTAAGATGTGTTTCTTGCTATTTAATATATAAATTTATTTAATTTTTATTTATAAAATCACACTAAAAGCACGTGTTCTTTTTCCCACTTCACATCAGCTCACACTCAAATCAGCTGATCGTTATTGCGTAAATGCAGTGAAATGGGATACGTTCCGTTTCATGCATTGAGCGCATAGATCGCCTGAAAATCTATAGTTCACGTAACATATATTATAGATTTCCAAGCGATCTATGCGCTCTGTGCGTGAAACGGAACGCAACCATGGTTGCAAGAGATAGTAATAATTTTATTTCTTCTTTTTTTCTGTTTCTTACCAATAAAGTAAAGATGAGTTGTGTTCGAAAATCTATTTATTGCGAGTAGAATCTCATTGAACTTTATATATATTGAATTAGAAATCATTCCTTTATAAAAATATGTTGAGAGATGGCCCAGGCCCAGATTCCAGACTTGAAAAAAAGACATAGGATACAGATACCAGATAGATCTATTTGTTTTATTTTAATATGTAACCAGATATAAGCAGAGAGAAGCCTAAAAGCGGATTCGTATGATGTTAGCCGACGACTAACACTTTTTTTAAATATGTATGAAATCGATTGTATTTCTTTTGTATATGATTGTAATGCATTTATTTTTGTTTGTTAGTTCAATTAATTATTTAAAATGTCAGTCATCGGCTAACATCATATGATACATCATACATATTATAAAATAAAAAAAACTCTTTTGTAATCAATTGTCTTTTGTTTGTAGAGTTTTGTAGATATGGTCTAAAAATGTCTTTCATGGTAGAAAGCAGTAACGCAACAAGACTAATAAGCACCCACTTTTTGAAAATTGTATACTTGCGTATATACATATGTGAATATATATGTTCAAATTATAATTAAAATTATACAATGCACTTAAATATCGTTTGATAATCAATAATAATAATCAAATAATAGGTAACAGAATGAACAAGTGCAAAATATGTAAGATAAGGGTGCTTATTAGACTTGATGATTTGTTGACTATCGATACTTTGTGTATCATATTAACGGGATAGAGAAATAGCACAAAAATTATTTGGTTGTCATTATTGTATAAATTTTATTCTGAAAATATAACAAATTTTAAAAATAATTATATTTTTCAAATGCATTCGACTATTAATATTGATAATTATACAATATTTAATTGCATTGTAATTTTAATTATAATTTAAGCATATATATTCACATGTATATACGCAAGTATAAAATTTGCAAAAAGTGAGTGTTTATATTAGCCTTATTGCGTTACTGCTTTCTATCACAAAAGGCCAAAAAGCATTTTCAGCCCGTATCTCGGCCTTAAAGCAATACGCTAGAGAAACAAGGACAGCAAGCGATTGTCGCTCCTTGTCTGATATTATTTTATCCCACTCCCAACAATCGCATCCGTGTGCTCAACATGACCTCCGCATACTTAGTAGACAAATTTAATATTTCTTATTTTTTATTATTACAATCGTTTGGGTAAATTTAGAAATATCTTCTTATAGTTTAAAAAATAATAATTTATTTATATTAAATAAAAATTAATTGACCGTATAGTTAGCAGACATAATTAAAATTTTTTTTTTATTTTAATCAACGTGAAATCATTTGAGAAACACGCAATGTTTCTAACGTTTAGAAAATAATAGTTTATATTATAATAATTAATTTTCTATCAGATAATTATCCGGAACTAAATACATAAAGGTTGCGTTCCGTTTCACGCATAGAGCGCATAGATCGCTTGAAAATCTATAATATATGTTACGTGAACCATAGATTTTCAGGCGATCTATGCGCTCAATGCGTGAAACGGAACGCATCCAAAGTCAAATATGCTAATTAGATGAGATTCGATATAGTCCACATTGCTAATTGGCCAGTTGTTGCTAGAATTCTGATTGATCAATTGTACTAGATTGGTCCATTTTCTTAATACATACTTATATGGACTAATTAATTTTCTTGCATATTTATCTGCACTTATTTTATCTGAATATACCTTTACGATTACGACTAAAAATTTTTTATGCGACAGGCGTGGTCTGCAATAGAGTCGTATATTCGTAAGAAATTGAGCAATCGCAGATTACGTTTATACGTCACCCCTCATCGGGTTTAATATAACTTAGTAGTTATAAGGCTGGCCAATCACAATCATTCCATTCTTCAGAGAAATAGGCGTGATTGAGGACAGTTTTACAACAACGGACATTATTAAATTTAATTAAGGGTGACGTATAAACGTAATCACTATAGTATAAACTATATTATAGATTTCCAAACGATCTATGCGCGTGATCAATGCGTGAAACGGAACGCATCCTTCGACTCGTTAGCCATGTTAGAGAAAAAAAAAGTTGGATTTTCTCAATTTCAACAACAAGCGTTAAGCCGTACTATTGGCCAGTATTGATGCTAAATTGACTCTTTTCATACATTTTTCACAGTATAGCGTCAATTTTAATGATATGACTATTTTGATGCTAAAAATAAGCGTCGAGCGTCAACGTGAAAAGGCACCTTAAGAAAATGGACCAATCTAGTACGATTGACTAATCAGAGTCCTAGCAACAACTGGCCAATTAGCAATGTGAATATATCCCATCCATTAATTTTGCATATTTGACCTTATGTATCCGGTTTCGGATTATTAGCTGATAGAAAATTATTATAAAATAAAAACTATTATTTCCTAAACGTTAGAAAGAACATTACAGACATGTTTCCCAAATGATTTCACGTTGATTAAAACAAAAAAAGAATTTTTTTAAATTATGTCTGCTAATTATATGCTCATTTAATTTTTATTTATTATAAACAAATTATTATTTCCTCAACTATGAGATATATTTCTAAATTTGCCCAAATGATTCTCAAATGGTTGCAATAATAAGAAATAAGAAATATTAAATTTGTCTGCTAAGTATATGGAGGTCTCAACATGTTACTTGGCCTTCGTGGGGTCTGTTCGTTTTAGCTGAACTGGTTGCTCTAATTCGGAGTTTATCTTTTTCTCTCCATATTAGAAAGAAAAAGATAAACTTTGAACTAGTGCAGCCAGTTCAGCTAAAACGAACAGAGACGCTGGATATTACATACATACGCGATGAAAAAGAGAAGACGGCGCAATCATCTCTCTTTGTCTAGCGATCAATGTATTACCATTAGCGACAATATCGAAAAGTGGATGTAGCACAAAATGACACAAACATGAATCAAAATGAAAAAGTGGACGTAGCACGGAAATGAATCATTCGGCTGTTTTATCCTGCCTGAAAATGGACGTGGCCATGTAGTTCCAAGCGACCGTAAAATGAATGTAGAGGCACTGCTGTACGAGACTGAGAGCTATCGTGAAAAATGACGGGATGGTCGCTCTCAAGCTTCTCTTTGGTATAAGTATTATTAATAAGTTTATCTTTTTCCTTCCAATGAATGGCCGCAATGTCTTGATCATATCCAGATCGGACGTGATCATTTAAAGAAACCTTCCAATGGAAAGAAAAAAATACATTCTGAATTAGTGCAGCCAGTTCAGCTAACATACATATTGACATTTATAATTTAATCTTTATATTTAATGTTTGAATTATACTATCTGGAATATACATAAAGAAGAAAAAGAAGAAGAGCAACGATCAACCGATCAAGTGGCGTAGAGGCAAATTCTCTATAGAAGCAATTACAAAGAAGAAAGAGAAGATCAAGAATGTTTGAAATATGTAAATAATATATCTATAAAAACAAATGGGAGTAAACGAGATCTCTTTATCTTAAAACAATTTTAATAAACAAAAAAAAATAATGACGTCCATTTCGGAAAATATTGAAGAAAAAGAACAGGAAGGTCCGATTAGATGCATATTCTTTGCCGAATTTCATCACATAGCAGGACCTAAAATTACATGTCAGGTGAAGAGAGCATGCATTATAATGTAAATGTAAATGATTAATTAATCTCTTTTTATATTTAATGTTGACATGATTTATATTATCTCTTGCAGGTACCTGATAATTTTATATCCAAAGATATCTTTGACAATGTCAGTGTTTACATTATACCCAAAGCACAATTACAAAGAAGCACAATTACAATGTAAGCAACTTTAAGAAATTAAAGTTGTAAAAATAAATTCTGGAGAGAAGTTTGTTGATCCTTTAATAACATTTAAAAATTTATCTTCTTTGCAGCACATTAAAGGACTACAAAATTTTAGGATTCCCTGTAAAAATTGATGATAAGAAATATGCAAGAAATGCGTTTTACTTCAACTTATGTTTTGTTTGTGATGCAAATGCTCGGACTGTTCATTACGAACCAGTAGTTAAGAAAATGTCGGATTTTTTTGTAATAATTTTTTTAATAAAATTTTCATAATTTTTTATTATATATATATATAAAATATAATAATTTATATATCATAAATTTTATATGATCAGATGGCTTTGGAAATAGAAAATTGCTTTTTATCTGCCTCTGATGATAAATCCAGGTTAGCAGAGATGCTCACACAAGTCATGCAGGATTTAAATCTGCACAAAATGTGTACATTGACTGGTAAAATTTATTTGTACTTTGATAGAAAATATTTTGCTGTGATACATTTCATATATGTAACAATTTGACAGAAGGAACAATGACATCTCATTTGAAAGTAGTGAGATTAGCACCTGAACCCAAGTCAGTTCTCGATCATCAAGTACCAATATTCTTGGAGGGTAGAGAGACATTTCAGAGTGATCAATGGGATCTGACTACGCAGCAAGTGTTGCCTTATATCGATGGCTTTAATCATGTGGCACGTATAGCAGCTGCAGCCGATGTAGAAAATAATTTAGTTAAAAGCTGTGTACAAAACCTTGTGTAAGAGAATCAAAGATTGCAGTTTTACGAATAGTTGTTCCAAAAGATACATTCGAATTTTTGCAGATATTATGGAGTTGTGACTTTGATTCCAATATTTCAATATAGTAATGTTTATGCTGTAACTCCGAAATTAAGGCAATTGGGAGACGATATAAAATTACAGAATAGATGTATAGCATATGCTTCTAAATTACGTGAGCAAAGTTTTTTTAACTTTTATTACAATGTTATTACATATTTGTAATAAAATTCACATATTGCTTTTTCTTATCTAGCCAGGCAACCTGCATATTTTAGGGATATATATCGTATGTACTCAAGTATGACTTATGGCATTACCATGAAGGACTTATGCCAACGTCTTAATCCACAAAACTTGAGAATAAATGAGAGAAGATTAGTACAATTTGGTTTGATAGAGGGGCTTATTAGGAGAGTATATAATGTGAGTATATAATGTGAACTTATGTGTATATATGCATTGAGTATGATGATACATGAATTGCATCTTTGTAGTATCCTGTACTTCTTCCTGGTGCATCTTGCAGTGAAGAAGCAAAGAACAATCCAATCTATAAATATTTTACAGGCACATATAGCCTCGATGAAATATGCTGTAGCACGGGTCAATCGACCGCACAAATCGAAGATATTATTGAACGCGATCCGAACGTACTAATGATATGGAAGTGATGATTATAGAATAAAAATTAAAAATATAAAATAAGCGATGTCCACAAACGTTATCGATTCTAAAGAGGCCGTAATATTTTCTTCTTATGTGATTCTCAAAACATTTATCTAATATTTCAGAATTTGTTTTTTAGTTGTTTTTAAAAATTAAATTCTTTTATTAGGCATCAGGGAACCATTAAAAACAGTATATTAATTACTTTGACACTATATATATATATATATATTCATGTAAATAATTTTATATTAGCATAAATCTATCATTTTCTCGATAAGGATTTTTTTATTTTAATATTATCTGTGTTTCTTGTATAATGTAATATTTATACATAATTTTGTATATATGCATATATGTGTATAATAAAATCAAAAAGATATGTGATTTTTGCCATCTTTAAAACTTAGAAGACTTAGAAGTCTTCATATTTGTTTTCATAAATTTGATGGAATAATTCATTAAATATTTTTGATCATTCGTTTTACTTCATTAATGTAAATATCTGGTACTTTGTTCTCCCTCATTTCTTGGCATTTTCGTTCCATTGTATCTTGCAATTTCTTCTTGCGCATCGCAGTTTCTGCGCGGATCGTTAGGCCTTCTGCAAACATCTGTTGTCGTTCAGCGATACGTTCTCGTTCCTTTTCATTTACCTGTCCAATAAAATAAATTGATAATACTGAATATTGAATAACACATTTAATATATTTATTACATATTATATGTATATTTACATGCATATTTATTGCATATTATTACAAAAAATTTTTTGCACATGTAAAGATAATTAATGCAAACCTGCTTTAATATTTCGTTGCGATGGATTAAAATCTGTTGTTGTTTTTGTTCGAGTTCCTTCTTTTCTTTGCAAAAAGCTGCTCGTTGCACGTGTACAATCTTTTCAAATTCCCGCCTTTCTCGCTCGATCTCGATAGCTTGCATTACTCTCTTATTATTTATTTGTTCCTCCCTATCTCTCTGAAGAATTCTTTGAGCTTCCAGTTTCTTCAACGCTTCTTCTCTCTCCCTTTGTCTCCATTCCCGTTCTACTTCTTCCTGTACTCGAGCCGCGTTAATTTCGTCAATTTGCGCCTGGAAATTTATTGTCATGAATGAAAGATAAAAAGATGTAGTGGCAGACTAGTTGTGTATCTGCATATTGTCGAAGTTTGTCTTTAGAATTAATTATTATTTTTTTTTTTTAGTGATGAGAATGACGATGAGGAAACTGGCAATAAGATATTGGACTTCTTCGAATTATTTGGCACACCTGCAATTTGAGTAAAAAATAGATCATTCTATTTTTGCAAAGATCACTCTTGTTACCGTATAATATAT
>JBCEZV010000022.1:183403-201357 GCA_039654365.1 Cataglyphis livida
ATATATGTCGAGAAATAAATATATTTTTATATATATTTGTATATGTAATCTATATAGAAGTTGTTCGATAACCAGTAATGTAACTATGCAAAAGGAGAATAACTTCTCAATTTTATCAAATTAAATTTCAATAACTTAATTAATTCAATTACTTGAAGCAACAAATGTTTTGACAACAAATAGGCTATTATATAAGATTTGGTGTATATTTTTTCGCGATTTTAAATTTAAATATTACTATTTTCTGTGGAGAGTTTTGATTGGCACCATAATTGAGCTTGCAATAAGTTGAGATATAAGATCTTTAGACTTTCTTACTATGAACTTGTAACTAAACATAGCTTCAAGTAATATTATGAACAATTTTGTTACGCGCCTGTATGCGTGCTATTATTAAATAATATAAAATATGCTTTCTTTAGTATTCCCTTTTTAAACATAAAATTATGGATTTCAACAAATAGTAGAAACTTGTCAAGAGATATAAAATTATACATTCGCAAAACAAATGGTAGTTATATATATGAAACAAATATAATTTATAAAAAAATATACTCATATACATGTATATAATTATATAATATGAGTTGATTTCATTATGAGAAATTGCTCTCTGCTCCCCAATTACCGAACATCCTATATATAATTTATATATGTATTTGTTCGCAATTTAAATGTAACTAGAAGTATTTCTTATTAATTATACATAAAGGATTATGGTATATGTACAGTTTTTTTAATGTCTAGCAATTGACTCTAAAATTAATCATAAAGAAGAAAGTTGTCAGTAACATGTAGGCCACTATATGAACAGTATATCTATAAAAAAAAAAATGAGAATTGATAGTATCTTTTTATTAACAAATTTAAAGCAGAATTATGCAGATACATAAACATTTCAATTGTAATTCTTTGGTATAGTTTTTAAATTTTCTTTTTCAGAAAAATTTAATTTGAGATTTCTTAAAAAGACTTCAATTCCCATCTTTTTAAGAATATTCGGTATGTAGTACAATATATATCTGCATGATATATATTCTAAAGGTATTTTCGAATGAACAACTTTAATCTTTATGATATGCTTTTATAATCGTCTTCTAATGATAATCAGAAATGCCGTGTCGCAGTAAAAAATAATTGTCATCTTTTTATAATTCTATACATGTGGCTAAGAATATTTATCTAAGCGTAGCGTCAAGTCTGCATTACAACAGTATACATATGTGATGCATTTATAAAATCGAAGAGAACAAGTAACATCGAAGTTGTGTGCGCGAGATTATAGATTTATTTAGATTTACTCTTTATTTCTTATACAATGCAAAACTGCTTCGCAATTCGTTCCTCTTATTTCTCTCTATTGAGGTATATGTTAATAAAATTATCATGATTGCACCATAAGTGATTATCATGATGTATCGCATTTATTGATCATTCAATGATTAATGAATATTAATTGGATTAGATCGTTGCGTATAAAATATCGTTTTTGTTTTTTCACGAATCTGTGAAAAAAAAACAAGATATAAATACGATAGATAAAATTTTGTTTCTCAGAATAAAAAACTATTTGCATACAAAACATAAAAATATTTTTATGAACAGTAAAATTCAAAAATATTTTCTCAATTTCATGCCCCAAATATGTAATAATGTTTTCATAATATTCATTCTTTTCATATGTTAATACCATATTTTAACAGACTACTACTATAAAATTTATAAAAGATCTAGACAAAAAACGAGCAATTTAAATGCTACAAAATTCAAACAAAGATGGAAAAGCCATATCAACAGAGGCATATATCAGCTTATATCATGATGGAGAGTATTTCAACCATTTTGATCATTCTTAATCCAAATCCAATTTACAGATATTTAAACAATTATACAATTTAAACAACTATTAATAATCAATTATAAGAAGACATTTCAAACTTTTTAAAATACTTCGATATACAGGGTGTCTCATTTTAAAAGTTCCACCCTCATAACTTTTCAGGATCAACGTTTGAAGGAAAACGACTCAGATAAAAGTTGTAGGGAACAAAGGGGGCTATCTAATAATGACCTTGGATTTGATAAAATATCTTGAAAATTATTTAGTGTTCGATAATTGTGTCGTAATACTTTTTTGTACAGAATAATAAGATGAATCAAATGGTGTACAGAAAATAAGTTTTTTAAAAAAAAGTATGCAATTTGTAATATATTTTTTTATAACATTTATTTATTTTTTCTTTACACCATTTGATTCATCTTATTATTCTGTACATAAAAATATTACGATACAATTATCAAACACTAAATAATTTTCGAGATATTTTATATTTTATACTAAAATATGTCAGATTAAGATACAAAATAATGCAAAAAATTCTTAATAAAAAAATATTTTATTATAGTGTTTTGAAAATTTCTCGAGATAAGCTACAAGAATATGCAATAAAAAATGGAGGTTTCCATTTAAAAAACGTAAGTTGATCTTCAAATGACCTTGAAAATGACCTTTAATGTCAAATCCAAGATCACTATTAGATAGCTCCCTTTGTTCCTTACAACTTTTATCTGAGTCGTTTTCTTTCAAACGTAGATCCTGAAAAGTTATGCGAGTGGAATTTTTAAAATGGGGGACACCCTGTATATGCAATGATCTAAATATAATTTGACTTTAACAGTTCTACTCCTCTTCTACATATTCTTTTGGAAAGAATCCTACTTGATCGCCTATTTTACCCTTCCACCATCCTTTGGCATCGCCCTCTTTGCTTAGTACTACGACGCGACAACCGCGTCGCAGGCTCAGTTGATTGCGTTCGCTGCCGCGAAAGTCGAATAGTGCTTTAGCTAGAACTCGTCGGTACGGCCATAGTAGACGCTGGTCCAGTTTTTCAAAGTTTTCGGATAATGACGCTCGTTCATAATACTCGACCAACTCAACGACACTCTTGAAGAATCGGGACTCACTGAGATAATATAGATCCGCACCGTCGACATCACGTTTGAACACTCGAATATGTTTCACCGCTCCTTCCGCTCTGAAATATCCGAGTATTAAAGTATATAGTCACAACGCTGCCATTCAGTCGTCAAACAAAAAAAAGTGAAAAAGTGACTGGTTTTTTCATAAAAAAGTAACAAAAAGTAATAAAGTTTTAGATAAAATTTAGATTAAATTAGTAACTAAAAATGATACTGTGTATCACATTTTCAGAGTAATTAAGGCCATTTAAGAAAAGAAAAATAAAGACTATATTTTGATAGCCTAATTTTTAATAAAAAATAATAAAATATAATGAAATAAATAATGCATTTTATTAAATATGTGAGCAAGTAACAATTGTTATCAGACGAGACAGCAAAAACATGAACAGAATTTTTATATTTTATTTCATGTTAATTCAAGAAAAAAAATGACTATAAGGACTAGAGTATAGGGACTTTTTAGTGACTTGCCAAAAAAAGTGACATAAAGTAAAGTGATTGGATGGCAGCGCTAATAGTTACAATGAAAAAAATATTCAGAAAAATTTAAGGAATTAAAAAAAAGGAAAGAAGAAGAGGAGGAAGAAGAGGAAGTGGATAAGGAAAAAATAAGGAAGAAGGAAATAAGGAAGAAGTAGAGGAAGAGAAAAAAGAAAAAGCAAAATTGGAATTTATGAGGACAAGATATTTTAATATAAATATTTTAATAATATGATTTAAATATTAAAAATCAATGAAACGGGACAACGGGATTTATAATTTAAATCTTTTTCAGACATAATATGAAAAAAAATTGCTATTTTTCTTCAGCAAAAATATTGTTATATATTTGAACTTACTTGATACTGAGCGCGTAATTTGTTTCATGCTTGAGGCGCGGTTGTCCGGCTGGACGGACGCGCAACATGTACGTGCCATCCTCGCGAGATTCCAGCTTGTTAGTCGCCGCATCTCTTCCCATCTCCCCAACGAACCACAACTTCGCGGCAAGTGCGCGTTCACAGGGTAGGGGTGGAGGCGGTGTCAACAACGGTGCCGTGGGTACACAGCGACCCGAATGTGCGATGCATTGTTTGTGCACGGCTAGCCGACATATCTCGCATTTGTAACCCTGTATTATAATGTTATTGCATTAAGTCTGTTTTATTAATCCGAAAAAAATTTAAATAACTGTTAAAAAGCATGAAATTTTGTCATACGCTTGATTTGCTAATTTTACAAAATGATTAATCACGCTTAAGTATACGGGTTGAATGTGTTTCGCCAGTTGTAATTGATTATTTACCTGGAATATCCGACCCTTAAGAAACTTTCCACACCGTTGACAGCTCCTAGGAGTGTCGAACGTTGTCAACTTGAATTTGTGATTGGTATTGCGACAGGCCGCGGGATTGACATTATCCATTGCATCTTGTAGCGCCTTTATCCACATCTGCTTCTGCTCCTCCGTTCTTGCGTATAATGTGTACGCCGTGTATGCTTGCTTATGTACAAGTAACCACTGATAGGACCAACGCGAATCTCTACCCAACGTTCTCCGTCCTATATGATCCTCCAATCTATAATCGTCTAAACGTAGAGTTTCCCGGTAACAATATTGATCTCCTCTGCCCGCTTTGCAAATCAATACTACTTGCTCAAACACGAATGCGTAACGAGCCTTTATCCGCTGATCGCCATGAGCCTTCACCTGCAAAAAAATTAAATTAAAACGACGAGATCGTATCGAGCCTAACTATTTTTTTCGTCAAGATTATCATGTAATTGTAATTTTGTTTCAAAATTTATTTAATTTACATTTTATAATCTTTTTAAATAATTTTTCGTTTTGCATTCAGACAGAAATTAAAACTTTTATGCATTTAAAAAGATTTTAAATTTAGTTTTTTTTACTACGAAAAAATGTTGAGCAAACCTTCAGCTCGCCGTCACGAAGTAATCGACCGAAATCTTTCAATTGCGCATCTTCGGGCACATCCCAATCAATTATTGACGCTTGAATATCTTTTATGATGTCCAATGTGTCGGAATCACGTTTTACTTCGTTTATGTACTGAGCGACATCGACCATTACTTCCCTCGCCTTCGTCAGCGCATGGTAATCTTCAACCCATTCACGCGGGGTTTCTTCTACTAGCTTGTCCAACAGCAAATGATACTTGAGCACTCTCTGCATCGGCACAGATAGTATATCGCGCAGCTTGAATTTACCGTTATTAGCTTCTTGTTGACACCTCTGTAATAAATGTCAATGTTAAAACAATCCACAATACATACATATCACTACTATATTAACTACTGATTTTAGTGATGATTTAAAGATTATATCTTGAATTATATTTCAAATATTAAATAAATTTCGTTAAATTGTGGTCTTTCTTCTGCAAAAGACTCTTAAAAATACACTTGTAAAATATAAAATTCTTCTCTTAAACTTTTATGATTCCATGAAAGTGAAACTTACGATAACTTCTTGATTGATTACTTCGTTACGCGCGCAGATTTCTTGCAGAGTATTTTGCGCAAGAGTAAGATTTGCGCAGTAGTCGCCGTAAATGAGAAACTTTTCCCGCCAATCTAGGAAAACTTGGGCAAGCGCTGCGCCGTTTCGCGCTTTGCGCAGCTGACTATGGAAGCCCACATGGATCTCTGCGAGTTCTTTGATGCCAAAAAAAATGCGCGTAGAGTCCTCAGGCCGGAGTAACGATGACAGCGGACGCGCAAAATGCCTGAGCAAACTACTGAGAACCTCTGTGTAATTTCGCTCAGTCTCCACAAGCTCCTGGATCACATAATCCCTTTTCTCACCTCCGGAAATGGCACCGCCCTATTATATGAAAATTATTTCAATAAAAAAAGTCGGTTTTGCCAAAACTACAGTTTAAGTTGTGCAAAGTGTAAAGCATAGCAGATAAAGGATAACAAAATTAATCATAGTTCATAAATATGCGTGTAAACAATAAATAAAACATATTTCGACAGTCTTCTTTTCATCTTTAACGATGAGATTAACACTTAATATATGCATTTTTTGGTATGTTTTAATACAGAATTTTCTTTTTTTCTAATTTCTTTTTTCCCAATTTTTTGAATAATTGCCAAGGAAAATAGAAGTTAAAGAATATCTAACATCCCACAATTAGAATATAAAAATTTAAAAATTTGATAAATGAATAAGAATAACGGCGAGAAGATGATGACCTGAGCAACGGACGGAGGAGGTGGTAAGTGCAGACTACAAAGATCCTGGTAGATTTCCTCGCTTTGCGCGTGACTGCAAAAAGCTCCATATCCGTCCTCCTCGCCAACCGGGTCTTCGTTATCCCCCCCGCCGCCCGTTTCGTCACCCTCCCGTCTTCTAAACCTTCTGCGACGACCCTCATCTTCGCGGCTTTAGCATAAAAATAAAAAAAAAACACAGCCATGCACTATACATGCATACAAAAGTTGCTAAAAATTTCCCGGGAAAAATCAAATTGTAAATAACACAATTATAAAATCTGTTATTGATAATAAGACATCAATTGCAATTGATATCTATACTGTCATTGTGTCAACTTCAACATAAAGAATAAAACAATGCCACCACTGTATCTCTTATGTTGTATGTTTATATATATATATATATATATATATATCGCAATTTCAATTTTATTTTAATGCAGGTGTTAGGTTTCTAATCTGTTTTTATGACATTAAAATTTTAACTCATTACACAATTATATGTATAATAATTACATTTTTTTCTAAGGAATTTTTATTTTAAAGATGTCGAACCTTTTTTTCATTATATTTTTTACTTCACTTCGTGGAATGTAAGAAATTTTAAGTATTATTTGTAAAAATATACGTATTTGTAAAATTTATACAATATATACATGAAGTGTAAAAAAATATCATAATGAAAAAAAATGTTTTACATCCTTAAAACAAAAACTTTCTTAGAAAAGATATAATTATTACTTATTATACATATAATTGTGTAATAAGTCAAAATTTTAATATTCACAAAAACAAATTAGAAAGAACATCTACAGTGAAATAAAATTGGAACTAAGGTAAATTTAAGCAAGAATGAAAAAGTGATAAATTTTAATCACAGCAAATAACATTTTTGCATACATTTCAATCTTTTAATAGTTTAATATTTATAGATTAAGATGTCTATGCTTGCACTTATGAAAGAAATTTATACAACAATACAGTCATGGCAGGTATTTTTTTTGCAAAATGTTTTTAAAATTGCAAAGCCGTGAAACGACGTGTACCTTCTCCGCGGAAGGCCAATCGCGCTGAGAATTGCTCGAGAAGCAAAGCAATTCCTGATAAACTTGGGACTCATCAACGTCCATAGCCTTAGTTTTTATGGTAAACGCCACCAATCCGGGCGTGGCGCTAAACCAATTAATAAGAATTACTAAAAAGTCTCATTACATTATCTTTTTTAAAGCAAAATAAAATAATTGTTTTTTTTTAATCTTTTGTAAACCGTTCTTTCAAAATGAATGTCTGTGTATGATTTCATGAAAGAAAACAGAAATTTCCTCCTTTGTAAAAGATAAATTTTGATTTTGAACATTGATGAAAAAAATGCTTATCTTTAATATTCATCAATAAACTGCTGTAATGAATTTATGTAAAATACTAAAATATTAATTAATTAAAAAAAACTCTTACCCTACGCCAGCACTTTGTAAGTCCTTATAAATGTCCTCTTGCGATCTTCCATGACCAACAGAAAATCCACTGCAATACATAACATTTATTTCCTGATTATTTTTCATCGACTTTACAATTATTAGTAATAGAATAGAATTCAAATCTTCTTTGTGACAAAATATACAGAAGACAGTTGCTTACAGTATACCCTTTCGCCTGAATCGTGGACAGTTGGATAAAGCAGAAAGCGTGCAGAGAACACGATGGAAATTAGATAAGTCGAACAGCATAGATGGTTCGAAGAGTTCCGAGTCGGTGAGACCGAAGATGCTTGAGCATGCTGACAGGAACACTTTTATATTACGTAAGCACAGGAATTGTGCCATCTGCGGCTTCTGATTTACGTCCTTCATGTCTATACAACCTGAGTCCACAATATTCAGTAAATTGCAAAGCAAGACACCGTCTCGCAACGTGTAAGCCAAATCAAACGCTGTCGCCTGTGGCCAATTGGCCTTGTGATCCGCTCGTAACGCACCACATCTAGTCAACCAGCTGGCGCATTCGCGCCAACCCTTGCCGGCATCTGCACTCTCTGCCCTGTTCATTTTTATGCTTTTTTTATTGTTCAATAATTAGGGCATAGAAAATTTTTGCTCATAATTTTGTAGGTAGTTTGAGCATTATGTTTGAGCTTTCCACAAGATATATATCTCACGCTACCACCTATAAAATTACAGTATATAAATATAAATACAGATGGATAAAATATTATAAATATTGTAACGCAGAAAGATATATGAGTGTGAAAAATCTTATATATTTAGCATTTATTTTATATTATATTAGAAAGATGAATTAAAAACTGGTAGAATTAAGAATGTACAAATATTAAAATGGATTCTTATGCTGTATTATTGCAAAAGTTATTATGATACATAATAGATACATAATAGATACGTAATATATATAATACATACTAAGAAAGTATGAATCAGTCCGTTTCTATCATTACAAGTCGCGTTTGATATCATCCGCAACAAAACGCCAGAGCAAGGAGAGCTCGTGTGAAATCACTGTGAAATTGAATAGTTTAAAGTAAGTTTGAGTTTTACTTCAAGATCGTGAGATTAAATCGTGCGCACGATTCTTATCAGCCACTGAATCCGATGCAAAATGAATCCGACAATCTCTCAATCCGAGTGTCTCTCGGTCCAGCCTGGCAGAACCACGTCGGGACATTGCGCTGATCAGCTGATTGTCAAAGCGACGATGTAGAAGCGTGATCTGTGACAGTGGCACGCATGGACTCGCTCTGTCGAGACGGTGCCATCGTTGTCACACCACGTTACATCTCTCTGTCGCTCGCGAGACACATAAGTACAGGTTGTACAAGAGAGAGTACGTTTGCGAGGAAGAATACAAAGAGAGGACGGAATACACACAGGAGCGTTATATATACTCGCGGTTTAAGATAATATAATAATAGTTTTGCTCGCTCATGCTCGCCGTGATATTTTCATGATGTATCGTCGCACCAAGTTCGAAATCGCATACTCGGGAATCACTACCGCCATACCATCATCGCACGAAACGACGATATATGATATATATTCTCTTCCATTCCCATCCATCCAATGTTCTCCGACTATTCCTCAGGACCGGCCGCAAACTCTCAGGCACCCGACAGATATGTAGGCTATCTCGAGGAAAAGAGTCGAGGCGGATAAATTACATAAATATAAAGAATAAAAAAAACTGTAAAAAAATTATATATCTCACTAGCACAGAATATTGTAGCAATATTGCCACGTGGAATATGTTATATCTTTAGAATGTTAATAAATTTTAAGAATTTTTATGTGCGTCACATTTCTTAAGTTCTCTCATATAAGTAATTGTTATAATAAATAATAAATAATTTTACACTATTTGTTTAAAATATACAAAATTATTGAGACTATATATATATATATATAAAAATTCTTAAAATTTATTATATATATATATATATATATATATATACAGGGTGTCCTGCAAAGATTGTGTCAACGCTTGTGAGCGGGTAGAGGATAGTAAACTGAACAGAAAAGTCCTTTACCATTTTACAATTTTCGCAATAATTATTGAAATATTAATTAAAACGTATTGACGAATAAGCACGCGTTTCGCGCGGCTATCGCGCGGCTAGACCATGGGACGTACGCTTTAGGCGTGACAGCACCGAGCTTCATAGTGTCACACGGCAACGAAAAGTTTGGCATCGCAACGAGAGGGATATGCGAGAGACCAAACTTTTCGTTGCCATGCGACACTAAAGTCGCTGCTGGCACGCCTAGAGCTTACGTCTAACCGCGCGATGAGCGTGCGAAACGCGTGCTTATTCGACAATACGTTTTAATTAATATTTCAATAATTATTGCGAAAATTGTAAATTGATAAAGGTCTTTTCTGTTCAGTTTACTATCCTCTACCCGTTCACGAGCGTTGGCACAATCTTTGCAGGACACCCTGTATACATGATTCCTTTGTAAAATATATTCTGGAACAGATATATTTTTCTTTATCGTTTCCTAATCGCTTAATATCGCAATCGATCACTCGAATTTCTCGATTCGATTTCTTGGTTTCCCGCTATCACGTTCAAAACAGTCAATTGTATCTTTCAATTCTTTTTATATTTAAAAATTATTTTTGTAATAATTGAAAAGAGAGAAAAAGACAGCGCAGTTGAAAGAAAAACATGACAAATATGTATGTATGTATATATATATATATATATATATATATATATATATATATACAAGATGTCCTGCAAAGATTGTGGCAACGCTCGTGAGCGGGTAGAGGACAGTGAACCGAACAGAAAAGTCTTTTCCCATTTTGCAATTTTCGTAATAATTATTGAAATATTAATTAAAAAATATCAACAAATGAGCACGCGTTTTGCACGGCTATCGCACGGCTAGATCATGAGACATACGCTCTAGGCGTGCCAGCGGCGAGCTTCATCGAGTCGCACGGCAACAAAAAATGTTTGTTCTTACGCGTATCCCTCTCATCGCAAAGCCAAACTTTTGAGCCGTGCGAAACACATGCTCATTCGTTAATACTTTTTAATTGATATTGCAATAATTATTGCAAAAATTGCAAAATGGTAAAGGATTTTTCTGTTCAGTTTACCGTCCTCTATCCGCTCACGAGCGTTGGCACAATCTTTGCAGGGCACTCTGTATAATATCTGTCTCTTAATAAAAATAATAAATTAGAATATTAACATGCTGGAAATAAACTTCCTATATAGCACAAAACATTGCAGCAACATTGCGATAATATGTTTTATAATGTTTTATGCTTTATTCACAGTAAAGCTCGATACTAATATAAAGTTAAAAGGTACATTTAATTAGAAAAATGCAAATAGATATTTCTACTCGATAAACAGGATGAATCATTTTAATCCCAAATACATCGTTAACTATATACGTCTTTTACTTATAAAAAAGTGTTTTATACAAAAGTTTTATGACTTCAAGGATATAAAATGGCGTTATTAGATTAATCTTGGATGATAGTCATGAGATTATTTCAAAGTCATTTCTCATTTCATTTTTTAAAATGGAACTATTCTAATTTGTTTACATAAATCGATTTTTCCCAATATTCGGCGTAAAAAATTATAAAAATAGTATAGCAAAAAATTATAAAATTTATAAGATATTTTATACTTTATTAATATGACGTAATTTTACATAAATTCTGTAAAATATCTCATAAAATATTTACTTCTTGATTATCTTACCTTGATACTTGTATGCACAAAATAATGAGAGAAATCAATTGGTGTAAAAAAAAAACAAATTCTTTCATCGATAACTCTTATAGGACTATAGATAGCATATCTCGAACGTTTGCTTTTATTTAAGGGAGGAAACCAGTGTAACAGCTGAAAAAAATCTATTTAAAAAAATTTTTTTCTGGTAAATAATTGCTTTTTTCAAGTCATATTATTAACATCACAAAGTAAATAGATTGAATTATCTTTTGTAAAATTTTCGTTAAAAAATATTAATTTATTATTTAGCCACAACAGTTTATTCTGAGTAGTCTTAAAAAAAAGGGTGCATTCGTAACTGGACAACAAAAGATTTGATACAAAAAAATCAAACATTTAAAATATAAGACAATAGCTTCAGTTGCATGTATAAACTTTTTGATTAAAAAATTTTTGTTTTGTAATGTTTTGTAAATTTTTGTAATGTTAAAAAATAGATCAATATCTCATTAATTTGGTACTTTTTTCTTCAAAAATCCATTTTGTAACAAATGATTTTTTTATTCAAATCCATACGTGCAACTGAAGCTATTGTTTTATATTTCAAAAAAATGTTTGGTTTTTTGCTTTAGAGCTTCCATTGGCTTGCTACGCGTGTGCCCATTTTTTGAAGTGACTCGCGACTATTGCAGTTATAAATATTAATATTTTTTAACAAAAATTTCACAAAAAGTTTAAATTATGTACTTCATGATGCTAATAAAATGATTTGAAAAAAAAAACCAATTTACCAGAAAAAAATTCTTAAAAATAGTCTTTTTTACACTGGTTTCCCCCCTTAAGGAGTGGAAACAAAGATGCACGTAAAAAAAAGGATTCTATTCCGTGTCCCTTGTGTTTTTTTTCGCTCGCGCATAGCATAACGAAATGGCCAGAATGTCTTGATGATATCCAGATCGGACGTGGCCATTTAAAAAACCAAAGAAGAAAAAGCATAGCGAAAGAAAATGCTACGTTACACCCAAGCGAGAGAGAACGCAAAGAGCATGGAACAGCGTATCCTTTTCTACATGTATTTCGGTCCCTATTTTTCAACACTCAGATATACTATATACAGGATATATCTATATACAGGATAAACCCATTACAGCAATATTGCGAAATTGCAATTTGCAACATTGCGGCAATGTTATCTGCTGTATGGATAATATATGAACGTATATTAATAATTATATATATAAATATATAAGGTATTTTTGCCGAGTTACTTTTCTACAATTATTTTGGACGCATTATGCTCATTTGTTTTATCGCAGTAAAGATCTTATCCTTTATATGGCAATGCATTTGACAATGCAGCATATGCGTGTAAAAATCCAAGTGACGTCACGAGCGATCTTTACGGTCAGCGCACTCCCACCTCGCGTCTTTATGTCGGAAACTTATCGAGTTGTAATCCGGACTCATCGTAGTTCACATCATCGACAAATGTATGTGACCTGTAACAAAATATTGATATCATCAGTCGAAGAAGTAGATCGCAGGAAAGACTGAGCAAACAGGTAAAAACTGTCGTATCTTTTCCAAACACGTGCATTCTATATTTCGTTATGAAAATAAAATTCTCATTTATAACGCTGCTGTATTCTTAAAGACGAGACTATAGTAAATGTACATAGTATAGTAATTGTACAAAAGCATAGAATGCATGCGAGGGCGATCATCATCCCTGGTGTTATCTGTGCGCGCTATCACTTCCTTCTCGTTATAAATATTTTAAGCGTTCTATGATATATATATATATATATAGCCTTATTTAATACATTTTAATTGATTTTGACAGTTTAATTGAAAAATGGAAGAAAAATACAGCATAAATAATATATTATGAATAATATTTGTTGTATTGAATACTTAAAGAAATATGCTACAATCCTTTCTATAATAAAAATTTTATGCTTGTAATTATTTTAAATGAAAAATCACCACAAAAGAAAGAAATTGTACTTTTATTATTAATTTTAAATAAAACTTATGTATTAATAGAAATTAAAATTCACACACAGTCACTGTAATTTTTTCAATGTGAAGAATTAAAACGTAGGAATCGATAAAAGAAATAATGAAAAATTTAAATATTTATTATAATGATTTGCAAAATATCTGTTACATATACATATTGTAATAGTTACATATATAATAATTTGATTATATAATAATTTGAAAATATAATATTTTATGTCAAAATTAATCCCTTTTCCTCTTTTAGAAATTTTTCTTCGTCAATATTTAATTAAACGCAAATTTATTACTTAAAATTTATTACTATTATGCAAATTTGTTAATTATTTCGAAATTTTCATTAAAAATGTTAAATTACTTAAATTTTCGAGAAATTTAAGAAATACAATAGCGTTTATTTTTCGCAAAATATCAATAATAATTTGGAAATATAATGTTATATGTTCTAAATTTAATAATATTATGTACGTTTAGGGAACATTTATGCAATTAACATGTGCTATCTGGAATTATTCTATATCTGAAAGTATCTGCGTCTTACTCACATGAAAAATTTACATGGTAGTAATAAATGAAACGCTAATGAGCGAATTGAAATACATAAAAAAATATATTTCCACACACACATAAATCCGCACACATACAATGGTTATTAAATATTATAGGTATTTCGCAAAAAAATAAACATTACTGTTTCTTATCTAAAATTCAAATTATATTATTAATAATAATTACAAAAGACATATTATTTTTGCGGCACACATCAATGTTATCGCTATTGTAAATTTACATATAAATTTGCATATGTTTTAGAAGGCATTTAGATAAAAATGTGCGACGTGCGTTTTAATGAACTGAAAGTAATGCAGATGTTAAATTGTTTATCAGCACAATTCCAGCTTTACCTTATACCGTAATAAACTCAAGTATAGCGGTATAAGTACAGAAGTCTGCGCTTATTGCTGTTTTTTTAATTAACGTCATTCATCATAAACGTCTGTTAATTAAACCAGCAAATTAAACTGGTGGTTTAGCAACAAATTTTTGCCGATTATGAGCATCATTAACGTTTTCAAAATGTTTTTATTACTGTGCATAAACATTTTGTTTTTTACGTGCAATGCGGCAAATATAACAACCCCTTTATGCAGGGATGAAAACAATCAGATTGTTGATTGGTAAGTGCATTCGAGATATTTATATCTTACATAAATTTTAGCAATTTTTAAAAGATAAGATCAATTGTCGGGAGTTATAAAAATTTGTTACAAATTCCAGAATAGATTTTAAAGAATTGCAAATAACTATATTTTATAATAAGTAATATCAACAGTTTCATGCATATATAACTTAATAATTTAATAATTGTATCAAACGTATACACACGAACACATACATACGCAATAAAATATTTTCTACAATAATATAAATACTTACTATTTCTTAATAAATTTTGAATAAGAAGTAATTATAGTTTTAATGCATATTGAGTTTAATTAATAAATAATTTTAGTTTTCTATCTATTTTACAACTTTCATAATTATTGTGGTTACTACTAACATTGATAACAATTTAATGAATAATTATTGCAATTTTAGGTATGTACTTTACAAGTTACCAAAGGTATCACAGAGTAGCAATCCTACAATTAGAAATGGATTAGCGTATCTATATATGACCAATAAAACTGTTGACAAGGGTTGGCAATTATCTACAAAAAAAATCAGCGATAAGGATTCCATACCGGGAATTACGTTAGCACCTTTATATAATGATGTAAGAAAAAATAAATTATATCATAAACGTATATTTCATATTAATATACGTATATCTATTATATTTGATAGATACTTTATTTATATTTATTAAATAAATTATACACTAAAATGCAATTTTTTTGTCCTGCGTAAAAAATTCTAAACTTTTTTTTTATTAATTTTAATTGCAAGTGTATAAATTAATTACATTTTTAATTTAATAAATTTTAAATATATTTATCAATTTTTATATATTTAAAAAATTTTTCTTTTCAAAAGTCATAACACTGCAAAATTTTATATAATTTTGAAAGAAAAAACGGATTTTTTAATTCATATTATTTTTTATAGTAGGCATGCAATATTTAATGTAAATTAAACTTTTATGTTAATTAAATGTAATAGTTTACATGATTAAACTTAGTCAGAGGCATTGAAGGCTTTCTGGATTTTGTATAACGATGATCCGCCTAATAGACCTATCAATGGAAAATATGGTCATGCGAAGGGCGCTGTAATGACGAATATGCAACAAGGATTCTGGTTAATACACAGTGTGCCAAATTATCCACCTCTACCCAACAGCGGCAATGACACAAGACGGGTATGCAGACAATTATAATTATAATTAATAATTATAATTATGATTAATTATTTTAAATATATCAGAGTGCCGGTTATTTTCGATATTCAATATTTTTCGATATTCAATATTTTTTATATAGTAATTTTTAATATTTATACTATAATTATTAATAATTTATATATACCATTTATTAAAAAGAAAATTATAAGTGGACTAAATAATAATTGTTAATTTTTTCAAATTAATAGTTTTTTTCAGCAATAATGATCGCGTTTAAGGAATTTTCTGTGGAAAATCTGTTAATATTATCATTTATTTCTTCTCTAATGTTTTTGTAATCACTATTTAATTATTTTGTAATCATATTCAATCATTAGGAACATCTTAATTATTCAATTTCTTTACTTAATCCTATTCGATATCGTATGAGTGATACCGTAGAGACGAAATCCTAAGGAATCTTTAAATACGAGAAATATATTTTTTGAATTAAATTCTTTAGGGACGAAACGTGCAAGAGAATCCAACTCCGGGAAATCGGTCTGAATACGATTACCCATCATCCGGAGAAAATTACGGACAGAGCTTTCTATGCATCTCCATGGATAGTGATCAATTCGATTTGATTGGTCAACAGCTGATGTTCAATCAGATAATAGTATATAAGAGAAACATACCTGTCACGTTCGCTGCGTCATTTCCGATGCTCACGGACGCAGCCAATCAAAAGCGCGTCAGAAAAGCACCCTTCTCCAGCAAAGCGATATTAAGATCATCCAGTGATGTCAAATTTTTATCATTTGCCAAGAGCGACAAATGGCAAAAAGGTATACGCATCTATAGAACTTGTTCGTTTTTTAATTTATTTAAAAAAAATATTTTTTTTATCTATATTTTTTATATTTATATTTTATTATCAATATTTTTTTTTTCAAGTGAGAAATATCTAAACATATATATCTGTCATATTTTAAAAACTTTTATTTTTAATTTCTGGCTGTTCAGTTTGATTAGCTACGATTAGCAGACAGAGCCAAGATATTCTCGTATAAAATTGATATATTTTGCTATAATCTTATAGATTATAATAATTAACATGTTTTTGTCAACGTGTTAATTTATAGATTTATACGATGATTTTGTCGCACCAACTTTGCGATCTGATTTATTCGCGGAAACGTGGTTGAACGGACGGGGTAGATTACCATCAGATTGCGAGCACACAAAGTAATATTCTTGTTCTTTTTCTATTGTTTAAAAATGTTTTAATTACATTTGTACCTGAAATTAAATAGTTGACTCTTTTGTAGAGTATACAATGTCGTGTCTATTTCTTTGCAAGCGTTTGATATCGATTTTAAGAGCAGCCGCGATCATTCAAAGTGGGCGGTGGCAATTGAAGGTAAAATTAATCAAACTTGGATCTGCATCGGTGATATCAATCGAGCGGTAAGTATGCATCTTTTAAACACAAAAAAGCCTTATATTTTAGAAGGAAATCTTGCATTATATCACCAAATTGTATAGAAAGCAAATAGAACAAAGATTAATAAAATTAATTTAAATAAGAAAGAAATGATATATTAAAATATATTCTGTATTATTAAAATTGATTAACTGAATTGATAATTTATTCTTTTCTCAATGATTTTCAAAAGTCAATTTATGAATTTCAAAATATATTTCTTTTTTATGTCTATTTCATCAGGAATTTAATTTGTTTAAAAAATATATGCTTCATTAAATTTCGTATTTTATTTTGTTTCAGGAAACTCAATACATTCGAGGTGGCGGAACTGTCTGTTTAAATCACCGGAAAGTCTGGGAAAATTACCGGCATGTCGTGAATGATGTGGAACCATGTCCCAACAAGCGCTATGAAACAGTTTTAGTTTAACAAATTTATTTACAATTTTGTTTAAAAGAATAATGTTGAAAGATTTGATTACAACAATAATAATCATTTTCATCGTTGTTCATATAAATAATACATCATTGATGAATTAAAAAAGTGTGAATGTCAAAAGAATAATGTAAGAAATAATGTGTATAATAGTTTTAACATTTTATACACAAGATACTTTTTCTGTAAAGAGAAAGAAAGAGAAAGAGAGAGAGAGAGAGAGAGAGAGAGAGAGAGAGAGAGAGAGAGAGAGAGAGAGAGAGAGA
>JBCEZV010000022.1:203356-225322 GCA_039654365.1 Cataglyphis livida
GGCAGAACATACAGGAGTACATAAAGACAATGTTCGTTATGCCGCCATTACCATCTCGTGGCGAGGTGTCTGGAGTCTCGATAGCGAGCGGAAGCTGAAGCGGCTTGGCCTCACCACAAGTCAGTTACGGACGCTTACGACTCGTGTGCTGTGGGGATCGTGGCTTAACTGGCGGCGTTTTAACGCTATAACAACGCGTTATGGTTGGCGGCTGAGAAGCCGAGAATAGAGCTGTAAGTTTGACAACTTAGTTCGGTGGTGATTCGTCACAGGACGCAGCGGATGCATGTTTATGAGTGAGAGAGGACCACTTGTTGGTTCCTATTGTGTTCGTCCAAGGCGCCTTGCAAACGCCAACAGCAAACAGCAGCTTTGCAATATCATTGCGGTCTCGTTTGTAGCCTGCATATATTGGACGGCGATGACTGCGATGAAACAAATAGCATGCAGTAAATATGGTAATGAATGAAAATAGAATGATTACACGCTCGGGTGGCCCGAGCATTGCATGATAGACGCATGAATGTCTGGGATTGTCATAGTTGAAACTCGATGCCGATCGAATTGCTCATAAATGGCAGCGTCCTTCCTAAAATTCCTTTTAACACCTCCCTCCCTCCTCATTTTCCGCCAGCCCATCTCTATCCGCTCATCTCTAATGTGCCTCGGCGCAGTAGAGAGGAACGGGAATTGTTATACTCACCCACCGTCCCTTTGCTTCTGAGGCCTTTGGTCCAGCGGCGACGGAACCGGGGGTTAATTTATCTTTTCTTTTCTTCCAGATTTTCTTCTCTTTTCAGGTCCCTTTACCCTCAGGAAAAGCTGTCTTCTCTTTCTCTCTTTATCGTTCTCTTTATCACTTATCTTAATAACAATACTAATACTCTTCCTTCTTTTCTTCGTCACACTTCTCTCTTTTCCCTCCTGAGCTAAAAGCTCCCGCCTGCCCATTTTTCTCTTCTTTTCGTACTATCGCTTTTACTGTCGCTTTTCTAGTTCTTTTCTCTCTTCTCTCCTATCTGTTCTTACACAAAACAGCATGTAACGCTACGGGTCGGTATCAGCACTGCTGACAAAATGGCCCTTACGTGGCAAAATATGCACGCACTCTCTCTGTTTCTCTTTCCTTCTCTTGGTATTCTCAACCTCTGTTTCTGTCTCTGTCTTCCAAAACAGCATGGACGCTACGAGTCGGCGTCAGCACTGCTGACCAAATGGCTTATACGTGGCAACAGGGGTCGCCGAACTAGTCCACCGGGCCCGGCGTTTCTGAGGTCTCGGAACTCAGCGGCGGCGGAACTGGGGGCTACTAATTAATTTTTTTATTTTCAGGTTTCCATCTTTATCATCGTTGTATTTTGTCGATATCGCTCGGTCGTTCGTTTTAGTTCGTCCGTCGTGGTAGAAATAGAACCATAATAGGTAGGCGTTTCATCCTAATGGCGCCTGTCGCAATGTTAAGGTGTTAGGAATCGTACCGATGACATGAATGGTCGCGAGGACGTTAAAGTCGCGGTCGCTAACGATCCACTACCTCGGGGTACCTGCCGTCCCCTCGTTGTATCTAGGCTTGGTGACGTAATGGTGGTCTGCGTTGCTCGACCTCTTTTCCACCGTACTTGTGGGACTTCTTATGGAGCTTTTTAAAAATCTTTTGAAACCTGTGGTGAGGAGGAATGCCCGCCTGGCAAATCGCTTCCAGCCAGGTGCGGCCGCTATAAGAAAAGCTAGAGCTGTGTCGTCGAGTCGCGAGTCCGCTCGTGTGCGCGCTTGGTGACGGCCGGCGCTTCCTCAAGAGCGCCTTGCCAAGCTGTGCCCGAGCAAGTCCGCGACACTACTCGTACAGGTGCACAGTTCCAGGTTGCAACCTTCGTGCTGTCTTCGTTAAACTCGAGCGATGCGATAAAATTAAAACCGCGGAAAAGTTTCTGCCTGATGTCTTCACTCAGGAAGGACAAAACGCAAATATTAGCGATAGATCCGCGAAGAGAGAATAATAAAGTCTCGCGATAAATAATAAAGATAGATCCGCGATAGATAAACCCACAACAAATGCGTGCGTCCCCCAACTCCACATTTTGTGTGTATCGAACTCCACTCCATTGCCGACACATAGAAGTTCGGCACCTTCTTTGTTCTCCTCTTATTCAGTGACCACGGGAATTAGGATTCTGCAACTGAACATGAGACGTTCGTAACGGGTAAGGTGTGAAAAACTCGTTGTCGAAAAGCGACTTGGCGTCTTGTTATTGCAGGAAATTTGCGTCAAGAAGCAAGGCACGAGCCACACCTTCGTTGGTTTAAAAAAAGGAATGAGGGTGGCTGCTGTACGCTCGCAACGTCCGTGGGCTGCAGTGGCAGTCTGTAACCTTCAGTTTCAAATGTTATTTGTCTCGCAGCTTAGCACAACACATTGCGTCTGTGTGGAAGTGCAGGCTCCCGATTTCTCTCTCTACGTTGCATCTTGCTTCTTCCAGCATAGCGAGACAAGATAAAGAAACACCTCAGTCACCTCGAAATGGTGTTTCGTTCGCTGAGGGGGAAGAGATTAACAGTCTTTTCCCCCTCCGTTGATGCCAATGCTCGGTCGTCACTCTGAGTTTCACAGAGAACAGATGAGAGAGGTGCGAAATTTGAAGACCTCATCCGATCATTTAGCATGAATGTGATAAATGACGCTGGACAAGGGCCCACCTTTCGGACGGCAAGAGATTCGTTGTTCATCGACGTAACCTTGACGTCGCCCTCCATGAACCAGTTCATCGGCGATTGGAAAGTGAGGCCTGACTGGACGACCAGCGACCACAACGCAGTCGACGTTAAGTTGAGAGTACCAAAGGGGTCGGGTAGGGATCGGGGAGCCGCGAACATGAGGTTCGACACTCGCCGGGCTGATTGGGAGCGGTTCGCCGAAAGCCTGACTGATCTTTCAAGATTAAAACTGGAGGTCCTCGACTTGTGCTCTGCGACTCGAGTCGAAGAAATGGCGGAGACGCTGGCGGCGGTTCTTATCAAAGCTTGTACCGCGTCAATGCCAAGAAAGAGACATTTTAGAAAGTCCAATCCGTGATGGACAATAGAATTGACGATACTCAAGAAAAGAATATATAGAGAAAGGCGTGCGTTCCAGAAGGAGCGGGACAGACCCACTCGCTCTTCTCTAAAGCTAAAATACCTTTTCTCTGCGGAAATAGAGCAGGGAGGTGAAGAAAGCGAAGCTTGCTAACTGGCGGAAGTTCGTCACATCGCACGGTAATTCGGAGTCCTGGAGTTTCGTTTATAAGCACCAGGCAGAGAAACTCCGAGTTGAGGGGGTGCTTAGCACACTCCGGTGTGGCGAATATTCCACAAAGACTTTAGAGGAGACCGCCGGCTACCTTTTAGATGCGCATACCCCAGATGACTGGGAAAATGACGATACGCTCGAGCAGCGTGAGATTCGCCTCTCATCTAGAATTTCTCCCGATACAGCTGACGCCTTACTCTTTACGGCGGCAGAAATAGCTGTAGCGGTGAAAACCTTTAAAAACAACAAGGCGCCAGGATTGGACCTTGTTGAGGTTTCGGTATTGAAGACAGCATGTAGGTTGATTCCCGGTCAGTTTCGTCAAATTATTCAACGGATGCATCCAGTGGGGCGTTTTTCCATCTGCCTGGAAGGAGGACTCACTTCGAGTTTTTTTGAAGGGCGAGGACAAGGACGAGAGGGACCCGAAATCCTACAGGCCCATCTGTCTCCTCTCCGTTATAGGAAAACTCTTTGAGAAGCTTCTCAAGACACGCCTCATGGACACGTCATTGGCGCCGGGTAGAGTCTCCGATCAACAGTTCGGGTTTATGCCTGGAAGGTCGACGGAGGATGCTGTTGCGGCGTATGGTCTCTGCCTCAGAAAAGAGGTACGCTGTCGCGCTTCTTTTCGACATCTCCGGGGCTTTTGACAATGTCTGGTGGCTCCTTGTGTTAGACAGTCTTAAAAAACGGAATTGTCCGCGTAATGTTTTCGAAGTGCTCCAAAGTTACTTCGATAACCGGAGAGTTAAAATCACGTTCGGTTCAATGGAGGTGTCCAAGCGGGCCACGAGGGGGTGTCCGCAGAGTTCTGTCCTCGCTCCCGCCTGCTGGAACTTGATGTTCGATAGTCTCCTACGGCTTTTGGAGAATATGATTGAAAATCGGTTTGCCGCGTACGCGGATGATCTCGTCGTTTTAATTAACGGAAATTCGCGTAAAGAAATTGAGACGGAAGGCCAACGGATGGTCAACGCGATCGTAAATTGGTGCGAATCCGCGAAGCTTCAGTTATCGAAGCGCAAAACTGAAGCAATATTATTAAAAAGCGACGCGATAGCGCGAAATCCAATAGGTAGACGGGGAGGAGCGCGACCGGATAGGAAACGTAAATGCACGAAGAAGATCGCAAATTTTGAAAGCAGGCCGCCGATAATTAAGATTAAAGGAACGAAAATAGGTTTTAAACAAACGGTTAAATATCTTGGCGTTAACTTAAATAAATTTATGAAAATAAGGACACATTGCATGTACTTAAAGAGCAAAGTCGGTAAGCTCTTCCAAAAACTAGGTAGGTTAGCAAAAGCCAAATGGGGCTTGCGTTTTAGGGCACTCTCCACAATCTACCGAGGCGTGTTTGCACCGACAGTGGCTTATGCCGCTGCGGGATGGGCCGACCTGTGTACGGAGAGTGATTTTAGAATTCTAAAAGCCTTGCAGCGTCATGTCCTAATCTCGACAACCGGCGCATACCGCACGGCATCTTGGGAATCGCTCTGCGTCGTGGCAGGAATGATGCCTGTTGATTTATTTCTTCGGGAGTATATCGCGCGTTATCAAGTTAGAATAGGAAATAACGCCAGAATCGGGAACGTTGAAATTCAAGTCGAAATAGGGAAAAAAGTCGCGTTCGAGAAAATCAGAGAAGAGGCGGTAAATATGTGGCAGACCAGATGGACTTCTTCCAATAAAGGTCGTACCACTTTCGCTTTCTTTAAGTTCGCCACAGACTGGCAACACCGTCCTTGGAATCCGACTATTGGAGCACACAGGCCTTCACTGGACACGGAGATTTTCGGGCGCGACTCGAGTCGCTTGGTCTCGTTGACAGTGATGTGTGCGTATGCCAGAGTGGAATAGACACGGTTCAACACTTCTTGTTGCACTGTCCGCTCTTGGACGCGCAGAGGGAGGCTTTGCGTGACTTTGTTCCACAGAGCGAATGGAAATGGAGGCGGCACACTTCTTCGTCAAGCTCAGAGGCATTTGCAGCATTCGCAGATTTTTGTTGCGAGTACCTTTTGCTGAAGGGATTCGAATCCTAACCGTAGTCGTAGTGTTGTATAAGAAAAGATCTTTTAGCTGGGGAAGTAGGAGTCTTCGGCCATGAAGGTGCGGCCCCGTAAACTTTTCGGAGAAGCCGCACTTTCGAATGATCTCGCGTCTCATAGTTTTATGTTAGAGTAAAATAGCTAGGTCTCCAACCTTATATCCAATGACTCTCGAGTCATCTCCTTCCCACCCATCCTATCCCTTCCAAATGTTCCCTCCCAAACGTCCGCCCATAACAGGGTCAGGGCGTGCATCCGGGTCGGGATACAATGGACAGGCTTTCCCGTGGTCCCCGTGGACGCGAATGTAAGCAACGGAGTTGCTGAGTCGGACGCGAGTGTGCGGACCGGCGGACTAGGCGGCTCTTAGGAAGGATGGTGGGCTTACTGGTGCGACCAAACTGTCCATCCTGCGCATAAGATCCCGCAGGCGCTGCTGGATTTTTGCAACACGCCGCGAGGGGACTTTGTCTATTTTTCGTCTCTCGGCGCGAAAGCAACACGCCGCGAGGGGACTTTGTCTATTTCCCGCCTCTAGGCGCGTAAGCAACACGCCGCGAGAGGACTTTGTCTATTTCCCGTCTCTCGGCGCAAAAGCAACACGCCGCGATGGGATTTTGTCTATTTCCCGCCTTTCGGCGCGAAAGCAACACGCCGCGAGGGGATTTTGTCTATTTACCACCTTTTGGCGCGAAAGCAACACGCCACTAAGGGACTTCGTCTATTTCCCGCTTCTCGGCGCGAAAGCAACACGCTGCGAAGGGACTTTATCGATATTCGACGTTTCGTCCGTCGGAGGTACCACCCGAGACAGTCGTCCGGAGGTACCGCCTGAAAATTTTAGTTTGGTGGTACCAACCGAGAACGGGTAAATTTTTTTTAATAACTTTTATCGTGTTTTTTCGCTTAAAATTGTTAAAAACGTTTTTTTATTCTTTGATCTCATCGACTAAGTTTCGCGCGAGTGGGTCAAACAGCGTTTGCACTCATATGCGACCGTGCTTAGTGCTGCGCGTCGCCGACCGCCTGGCCGATCGGTTGGGTACTATAAGAGATACGTCGCGCTCGGCTTGTCGAACCGAACCGAGTCGTACGAACGGGCGGTCGCGCGTTGCTCGCGCGTCTCGCACGCTCTCGTTCGTTCTCGTATTGTCCGAGAATGTTTTCGAAATGAGAGTGAAATGAGAATTTTTGAAACACGGAGAATGATAAACACGGATGACGTGTTTTCATATTTGTATCCTTTATTCCCTAAAAGGGGATTTTTTCGCATCTATAAGCATTCGTCGTTAATAGTATATTCCTATATGTTATTTTATCATTCTCGGTATATACGAGATCGTCGGACATTCTTTTAAAAATTAACTTGTACAAACCGGGAGTACCGACGTATCTGACATCGTTTATGAGTACGAAATTGTCGACGTCTGTGTCGAAACGTTTATTCCCGAGCATCGCGCCGGCCTCGTCGATGTACACTCCGTAAACGTGATCGATCTCGCTCGGCTTTTCCCCGCTGAGAAGAGCTCCCACATATTTTCGTCCCAACGGTTCTAGCTGACGTGCAACATTTCGCGACCTTGAGTTCAAAGAGTTCGTTTAACGGACGTTTCGAGCGTCGAGGGCAATTCGAGATCCTTGAATATTTTTGTTTCGCTCAACGTGAGCAGATCTCTCTCGGTGGGGAACGTGTCTAATGGAGAGTAGACACGTTTTTCAATCGCCGTCTCGCTCTTAACCGTTTCGCTTCGGGCTTTTCTCGCGTAGGAGTCAGTGATTTTTCTATCTTCCATTTTCCTTCGATGCTTGTCGTTGGATCAGCGTCGACCGCCTTGCGTTTGACCGCGTCTCGCTCGTCTTGAACTTTGCGTTCGGCGATGCGACGCAACGGTTTCGCTCGTCGATATCTTTCCTAGTCATCGCGAAAGGATCGACCCTTTCTTGCTCGCGCACGTTCGACGCATCCGCGATTACTGATTGCTCTATGGTACGGCGAACTCGTTAAATCCTCCTCTGTATTTACCGTTGCGAAGCGAGCTGTCTACCAATAAAAACCCGTACTTACGTTGTCAACACGAGCGACACAACGCGTAAAAATCATCGATATGACATATATATGACATATCGGTGTTCACGTGATCGTTGTTGGGTGACGCAAGTTGGTACCATCCTGTTTAAATAAAATCAGCAAATTTGCGTTATCTCGTATTAAATGTTTCGGTATCTTAGCATACGTTTGAAATAGATAGAAGCAATCGACGTTCGAGTGTCGACCCATAGCAAAGAATTCCCTAATTGTGTTCTGTTTATAGCATGCTACGTTATCGAATACGAATATTGAATTTGTATGCACTTCGCTAGGTGGAATAACGTCAGAGTTATTAGAAAATGTGAAATAACCGATATCCTCTATTGGTGCTAATAAATTTTCTAAATATTTATATTTTGGTTGTTGTAACGATTTCGAGTAAACGTAAACGTTCTCGAAACACAAGCCATGCAAGCTCTCCAGTAAACTTATCAGCGCGTTTGTTTTACCGCAAATGACGCAACGAATAGCGCTCAGTAAGAGAGTGCCGTGTCTGCGCATCCCCGCGTCATTCGACGATCGCGCTCTACCGTCTAAATTCGTCACTTTTATCGCGATCGGCTGCCGCACGAAACGCATCTCTTTCGATCGTCGCACGCGTGCGCGATATACTCGCAAAACGGGGCGAGATCCTTTTATTTATATATCCGAATCGATCCTCGTCGATCGCGCAGTAGCGAATCGTGCGCGGTCGAACAAGATGTTTATCCAACTACTAGAAAGCGACGATATCCTCAAGCTTACTGCTGAACAATTGCCATTTATCCCAAAAACGACTTATTGCGACTTATTTTGGTCGCTATGTGGAACGAGTGTGGAAAAGATTTCCCGAACATGTAAAAGCGGATCCTAAAGTGCGACGCTATCGTCGGTACCTGAAACATCACAATCGTCCTTGGCAACGAACGCATATCGACGGACCGACGTCACTCATTAAAGATTGCGGCGAATGCAATTCCCGAAGCGGAACAATTTAATCGGCGATATCAGCGACGCGGGTTTGAACAGAGCAATAAACGCGCTGCCTTTTGAACTACATATACCAGGCTATCAATTCTGCGGGCCGGGCACTCGTCTCGCGAAGAGGTTTGCGCGAGGCGCTCGAGGCATCAACCCGTTGGCTTGTCGCAAGCACGACACGCGTAATCGCAAAGCGACCTCGCCGATCGACACGTCGCTGATCGAGCGCTCACCAATAGAGCGCGCGAGCCCATCGCGTTGAACGACTCGACCTTGGGCGAGAGAGCCGCCGCGATGATCGTATGGGCAGCTATGAAAGCGAAGACATAACTCGGAATGGGTATGCCTGGAAGAATCAAGAGAAAGAGAAGCGGGAGAAGGAAAACGACCGTTACAAAGAAACAAACGCTTCTTGTAGCGAAATTCGGTGGCTTTTTACCCCTGTTACCGTTACTGGAAGTTCTCGGTTTCTTGGCTGGTGGAACAGCGGAAATCGCGAAAGCGGTGAACGAAAGCGAGGCAAAGCAGCTCGATGGCGGCTGGAATTGCAACGTCACAATTGCGCGATGGGTCACAATTTGTACCTCGCGCCTGACGAAGCGGTATATTTTCGATGAAAAAACGAGGAAACATTAAAAAAAATTTTGTAAGACGTTAGGGATTCTCCTACTAATTGGTGTAACAATGGACGAACAGCTGAATCGCGCCGCTATATTTTCGCGCGTGTCTCACTTTAGAGGCGTGTTTATGCGTGACGCTCTTCCATCGCGAGTGCGTCGTAACGAGAATGGTATCGTGAATTTGGACGACGCGTCGAGACCGGGCACTCATTGGGTCGCGTACGCGAAAAAAGGTGATGACGCGATTTACTACGACGCATTCGGCAATCTTTGTCCACCGCGCGAGCTCGAGCATTATCTCGGGCGCGATACGATTATTCGATACAATTGTAGCTCTCAACAAACGAACGATCAAAGTATCCGTGGACAATTGTGTCTTAAATTTCTCGGAAAGATCAATTGAAAAAAATTTCAACTATAACACCGGCGCTCCTCGGTCAAGCAAAGTTCGTTCGCGCTCGCCGATCATGTCGCTGACTTTCACTTTATCTGTCACGTCTTGTCAAAAATTTCAACTTTTATTTTTTTTCCTTCTCTCTTAAATAAATAATCAAAGTCCAGCAAGCGCAACTTGAATAGCGCGCCAAAGACACGCCATGACACCTGATTTCCTCAAACGCCAAAGCGTGGAGCTTCGTTAGCTTTTCCCACTACTGCGCGTCCCACCACTATACATCCCTACTCTCGGCAGCGACCGAGCCGCCGAAACAAAGGAGCTCCGTGCGCGCTCCAACTTAGCCAGCCTTTTCCGCGACAACGACAGAGCAACAAGTCTCTCCCGCGTCTCCGACCGAGCAACTAAGCTCACTCGCGAATTCTAATTCTAATTCTAACTCTAATTCGAATTCAAGTTCCATTTCTAATCCTAAGTATAATTTAAAAAATCTTAATTCTAAGTTGAATATTATATCGCAGTGTACAAGTGATAGAATATACATAGTGTTATATGAATCAATTTTACATTTAATTACTTACCTACCTAATCCATGTACTAGACCTTTTGCATCCGCGAGTGACTTACATACTAGAATTTTTCTCGACTCACTACGTCTGGCCTATTGTTGTATTAATATACATCGTATTAAAACATATATCTGTTAAACCATCTTTTCATCTGGTTTTGCTCAACTATCATTTACAAACACACATTCACACCTGATATGCAATACCAGCAGTGCGGACCGCTGCACGCTGTTATTACAATCAGTTTAAAGCACAAGATCTAGCAGTGCGGCCCATCGCACGCCGTGTCCTCTGGAAACTACACATCGCCTTGATTAGAGCCAGTGATCAATGGTTAATTAAATAGAATAAAAAATGCCGAAAACCAGACGTGGAGAGGTTAAGAAACGCGCACGTAAGTTACTTCGCGAGTTAATCTTAGAACCCGTAAATCCTGGACTATCGCGGTACATTGGTGTAACACCGTATTACGATCCGGAATACGAACAATTATTCGCCACACCTTTACATTCGAGATCTCGCGACGTGTCGAGTGCATAATCTCCATCAAGTGTCCAGTTAAGCTAATTTCGGTAGACATTGAGCACTCAAGGATTCCACCCAGCGACATCGACGATAAGGATCCCAGGAAGGCAGGATATCGATAAGCCAGAGAGGGAATTTCCAGACCGCTCAATCAACACCCTATCCATTCGTCTCAAGGTAGGAAATTATATTTATGCGTCCAACTACCCCCGACTTCCGGGCAACTTTCGGGTTCGTAGACGAGCAACCGAGAGCCACTCTCGCGTATTTCTGTATTAGGACATCCGGGCGATGCCACGCCACGACTAAAAAAGCCTTATGCCGCCGTTGTTATCACAGCTTGTCGCAAGAGAAGCTCCGCGAGTGGGACCCGCGAGACCTTCATTACGTTGAAATTGGCTACGATACCTCTAGTCAAATTGTGTGTACTAGCTGTTTCGGTAAAATTAGCTACGCCAGACCTGGATTCGCGTGTCAGCATTGTACTACCGACTCGACGAATTCGAGAGCAACCCAGACAACGTGAAGTTTTTAACTAATCACTACGAGAAAAATATATCGCTTACCTCCGAAATAATTCCCCAATTACCAAATTTGTTTCGCTAAACGCGTGAATCCCTTGCAATCCATCTATTATACGTATCCCGTAACATTGAGGTTGTCATAACATAATACAGTTGAATGCATCGTGGATATTTTAGAACTTCAAACCACTTCAGTTCTGGAGTTTTCCGAGCAAACTTCTTTTTGGATCTCGAGTTTCACTTTTACGACCTACTCTTTTTTTTGAGACCCGATTTCACTTCGTGACCCATCCTTTATTCCTTTTAAAGTTTCACTTTTACTGTACGATTAGTTTCACTTTTGGAAAACATCCTTTGTTAATATAGTTTTACTTTTACGGCGTACTCTCCGATTTCACTTCTGTGATTCATTCCTTGCCTAATATCGAGCCTTTTTTTTTTTCACGAGCCCTTGAGTTTTTCTTTTTCGACACATCCCGAGTTTCACTTTTACGACTCACCCTTTTTTTTGCCTGCTTCCCGATTTTCCTTTTGACCCATCCTACCTACAAAGGACAGCACAGTTTCTCGGGCGCTTCTTCTGTTCGATTTTAATATTTATTTAAATGCACCGTCTTTGTTGATTCATTCCCTCCCCTTTTTACCGCGTATTCATCGCGAATAACCTTGATTGCAGGTATCCCCGGGAAGAATCACGCGGTTTGTTTGACCCAAAATTTGCGATTGTGTCCCGCGAAAATTTTCGAGTTCTGCAATTCCCTTGTCGCAGTCGGAATTTGCTGGGACGTAACAATATTACATGAGGCACTCTTAATTTTTGTAAACAATTCCTTTTAATACTATTAATAATACTGTTTTGTACTATTTTATGCTTCTGTGATTGTTAGGAAATATCTTGCAAGTATAAGGTAAGATAATTGATCCTTATTGAAAGAGAAAAGTCATAAAATATGCGTATATTCTATTGAATCCAGATTATTATTTTTTTAAAAGTTCCAATATGTGTGTGACACGTACACGAGAACGAATATTAAGAATGCTGCAGTTTATGTATTCATATATATATATATATATATATATATATATATATATATATATATATATATGCCCGACATTACGCTACTCGTGTTACATGTGTAAATGATTGTGCCGCGTCTTTTAACCTTTATGTCGTGGGCGATTTTTGTTGGCTCAGAAAAATTAATGTTGCAGGACGGCATCGAGCGTTAAGCAGCGGTGCTAGGCGTAATATCCCCCTCTTTAAGTTTGGAGCATCGGTGCGACGGTGCGACTGTGAGCTTGTCGAACCCAGATTACATAGGGAAGATGCATCTATTAATCCTTGTTTCCAGATTCCTGTAGGCTAGTCAAAGGTCGGTCATCTCAGAATGTATTTCAAGATATTCTCCATGTGTGGAAAAATTGCTGAAGGTAGGAAAAAGACGTAGTGCAGTGCATCCATTTTATCATTAAAATGTTGTGGATGTCCAAGGCAAGCGTTTTCGTTGTTTTGTAGACCATGTATGTGACAAGGATGTATGTTAGAGACAGCAATTTTATCGTCGTGTAAGTATGTGTTTAATTGAGGCTTCTTTGTTGACAATTGTAACGTACCAAATAAAACAAGTGTCACTACTGAACAGATTATTATAATTGATACAGTGAGACCAAATGTGTGTTGCAGTACTGTTTCGTCCGCTGATTCTTCGGATTGTCGTCTACTCATTCTTTTTCGTTGAATTCTTCAGATATATTGCTTAGAGTGGCAGAATCACCCCATGATAAAGAAATTGGTCGGAGAGTCTCGGGTGCTGCAGCGAGTTTTTCTGCATCTGGCGCAAGTGCATACTATTGGATTTTGATTCAGTATATCCAGTATATCCAGTAATAGTAAAAGGATTGCAGACAATTTCTGTTTCCTTTTTGGTAACACCTCGCGTGTCATGAGTTGCAGGTACATCGGTTCGTCGTTTACCGTTACTGGAAGTTCCATAAAACAGTTTCTGGTGATTCTTCTACGCGCTCGTACTGGGGTGCAGCAAAATAATTGTGTGGCTCCGCCTTTTATGCGCGCTGAATATCCAGACATACCTACGAAAATGTATGCAAACATGGACGGATCTTTATATGCCAGCGCTATGGAGATACATAGTTTTATGTCCTTACTTTTTTGACATTTACCAATACTAATAACTATATAAACATACTTAAGACTTAGATTAATATCATTAATTATATTAACATAACGAATTCGATTAGAATAAATAAATAAACGTAATATATTAACAAACGCTTGATTTTTCAGGTAGTCGTCGCTAACTTCACGTATAACAAGCTGAGAATGCTCCGTTTGGAATACGATAAAATTACAGGCCTCGTGACGAGTGCATACGAAGAGGAGTATCTTGGTGTTGATGTGTATTTGGAGAATAAGCAGCGGGATAACCTTCAATGTGTATTCTTTTAGCTGTTCCCCTATATATAACGAAGTGTAACAGTTGATTGCATCCTTGGTGAAATAAAGGCGACCAGAAATTCAGACAAAGAAGGAAACTAAGTTGGTGCACTCAAGGTCAGTGTATGTGCACGTCGTGCTCGTAGGTAACAAAATTTTATTAGTTAATATATCTACTTTAATAACGCAATATCTACTAAAATAACGCATAAAAATTATATGTTTTTAGAAAAAATAAATGTTTATAGAAAGATTGTCTAAATCTTTTCGCTTAAAAGACTGTTTACCATGTTTGCGGAAAGACCATTGAAAGAAAAATTTCCTAACTGCAATTTCCCGTAAGCGTGCATAGACATGCATGAAGACAGAGTTATTGATAAGTAATATCGTTTATTTTATATGAAGGTTTAGAATCAGTTGCTTGTGAATTGAAATTGTTTATAATTTTGTCTTCGACTCTACAACTTAATACATTTACTGCGGCCCTAGAGATTTGCAGCAGTTCTATGGCTACGTCGTGGAAGACAGGAATCTCTCTGTGTGAGTGACATTCGGCGGGTTCGAGCAATGAAACGAGGGTGCCTTTATCATTCTGCGCCTTGCAATCATAACCCATTAGAGCGTCGCTGAAATGGACCAGGAGGATCGCAAAGAAAAATTGTAAAATCATCTATAACAAAAAAAGATATCCTGGTTCGCCATAGTACGCTTTTCTTAATCGATTTGCATGTACTACTCGTGTCAATTTGTCTATTTTAATTTGTACATTTTTGTGGTCTGAAATTTTAATTACGCTATTTGGTCCGGAATATTCTTTGCTAAACTTATCATGTTTCGCTTTGTTTAACTGAAATATATTTTTGTCTTTATTAAAGAATTAATATATGTTTATCGTAGTAAGTTTTTGATCGTTTCTTTGCTCTAATTAGATTACTTTTTGCTGACTCTTGTAAATCGCGGACCTTTTCAAACAGGTTAGTTAAATACGAATTGTATGTTTCAAGATCTTCTTTGCGATTGAAGCTGGATGGAATTCGTGCTGCGGGTCCAAAGACCAGTTCGTGTGAGATATATCCAGTTCCTTCATGTACTGAGGTATTATAAGAAAAACTATGTCGTTCGCGGACAAGATCATCCTTCTTTTTTGTTAATAAAACATTTCAGATATTTCACTAAGACAATGTGCAATTTCAAGCGATCCGTTGGATTGATGATACGCGGTGGTGCGGAAGTGTCGTATGCGAAATTTTTTTGTTATGCTTCGCACAAGCCGGACAAAATTTGTTTCTTAATCCGTGAGTTTGCTTCTAGGGCATCCGAATCGACATCTTCAATCATCATTAAGGTAAGCAACTTCGTGGCGTAAAAATTCGCACTTGTCTGGATGTAACGTTAGATTAACATCTCTGAGTCGTTTCATCCATTTATTCATTTTAATATCTTGTTTTTGGAGCGAACTCGCATAGACTACGATGTCATCTATATATACTAATAATTCTATTTCTTGCATATATCAGTATTTGATCCATTAAACATTGAAATGTTGCGGATGCATTTCTGTGTCCAAAAGGCATCCGTGAGAATTGATAGTGACCATGCGGTATGAAAAACGCCGTCTTGTAGGCATCTCCTGGGTCCATGTGAATTTGATGAAATCCACTGGCAAGATCGACCACTGAGAAGTAATTTGCGCCACCAAGCTGGTCGAGTATATCACAGATATTCGGTAATGGATAAGCATCTCCTATAGTTTTTTCGTTTAATTTTCTATAATCGATAACTATACGCCATTTTTTGTATTCCATAGAGTCTGGTTTTTTGGGACTATCCAAATTAGAGAGTTATAAAACGATGTTGAAGGCACAATAATGTTTTTTCGGAGAAGTTCGTTTACTTGTTTGGTTATTTCATCGCGGTGTATCAGTGGAAATCTATATTGCTTCGTATATACCAGTGTTTCGTCGACGGTAATTATTTTATGAGTTATTATGGATGTTCCTCCTAAATATTCACCAGATAAGTAAAATCTATCATTATGTCGTTTAACTAAATTGATTATATTTCCTTTTTTTAGAAAAGTGAGATATTCAAGTCGCAAGAGTTGCAAGATTTTCGCTATTCTATCGGAATTACAATATTCACCGGGTTCTGATTCGCCTTTGGTAATTATTTTTAGTAATTTTTGCAATTTTCCGTAGTGTTGATAATATTAATTTGTTTTTGATGGTTGTTATGTGCTACGCGTGAAGAAAAATGATGATTTGTGATTGCAAGAGAGAGAGTTGAGGAATTAAAAAAAAAGTAAGGAAAGTAATCGTATGAATTATTTTGGAAAGGGGCAAGCACTAGCGCGAGATCGGTATCGTCATTTACCGGCGTAGAAAAGGATCCCCTTTCAGAGTACATAATTTTTGAAGAAGTAGAATTAGTGATTTTGTTGTTTACCTGCATAGGGATAAGTGAAGATTCAAAGATGATTTTTGTTGCAGGAAAGGATTCAAAAACAGAAGAGGTATGAAGAGAATGTCGACTTGGGCTGACGACACATCTTAATGTACCGATAGGAAGATAGTGCTTTTGCCCTTGAGAATGCTGATTTTAGTCAACGGCACGCATTAACGCACCATGAGGAGAAGGGTGAGTATTAAAAGTTTTTTGTATATGATGTTTGTTCGTTTGTACGATTTTTTTTGTTTATTCATTGTGATCAATGTGAAATTATGTAGAATGTTTCAACAGTTTATTTGCGTTTTTATTTTGATTAATAAGTGACTTGTTAATTAATTTTTGATTTTTTCAGGTTCTGTAGGAGAAGAGTATGGAAGCGATGAAGCACTTGAGAAGGATTTTGCAGGAGTGGTAGTTAGTCGCGATAATTCTTCCGTTTCGGATATATTACAAGGCGGTTTCTAAGCGATTTCGATGATCTCGGTAAGTGTCACCATTGGTATAGCAATTTCAACTTTATCTTCTAATGTGTTAATTACTCTCATATATGCTTTATTATTAATGCATGTAACAAGGCAATCTCCAGCGTAAACTCTGTTGCCTGCGCTCAAACATCGAAGATAGGTTTAAATATCTGGGTTTGAGACACGAATTCTATGTTCGTTTGTGGAGGTAAGACTATAGATTCTTTCCTTGAATGGAATAACGCAATTAGACCATATAATCTCTTTATTGTCATAATTTGCATGCGTTATGTTCTGAAAAAAATGATGAACCTAAAATTCCTTATATGATTATAGGGAAGTTGTCAGGGACTACATGAAAGATTACTGGGACTTGTGAAGTGTAAGGTGTTATGGAACCAAAAGCAATTGGCAATGTCCTCGGTGATACCTGTATTGAACGAATGTAAGAAAGAAAAGAATTTAGTAATAAGAGAGCTGGAGGTGGAGAGAGAAGGGAGGGGATGAGAATCTCTATAGAGAAGAGAAAAGCAAATATAAATAGTTTATAAAGGGGAAAAAGGAGAAAAAGAGGGAAAGATAAGAGAGGGAATTGAGAGAAATTAGAATAGAAGATCAGGTTTGAGAGATAGTGAATAAGGAAAGAAGGAGGATGTGGAAGGTGAACGAAGATATAGCAATGGAGGAGTGGGATGGATATTTTAAGAATCAATTAGGAGAGTGGATGGTAGAGTAGTGATAGGACAGAAGGTAGGAATTAGGATGGATGAGGAGAAGAGCATGAATAGGAATGAGATAAGGTCAGCAATTGGAAGACAGAAAGATAATAAAGCGGTAGGGATGAATGGAATTTTGGCGAAAATGTGAAAGTACGGAGGGGAAAACTTGGAGAAATGGGTGTGGAGAATATGTAATAGGGTTTGGAAGGGGATGGGATGAATAGATGAGTAGAGTGAGAGGGTGATTCTGCCGATATTAAAAAAGGGGTAGATGGAGAGGGTAAAGAGTATAGGGGTATGTCGCTGACACCGACGTTTTATAAGGTGTTCTCTTCGGTGCTGACATGTAGATTAAGCGATTAGGTGGAGAAAAAGGGATTGGTGCTGCAGAATCATACGGAATTTAGGAAAAGGTTAGGGACAATCGACAACATATTTGTACTGAATTATTTAGTGAACAAGCAGTTGAGTAAGAAAAAAAAAAAATTAGTGGCGTTTTTTATAGATCTGAAAGCAGCGTTTGATTTGATAGATAAGAGAAAATTGGTAGAAGCGATGAGAGAGAATAGGGTAAGGGTAAGGGTAAGGGTAATTAGAAGAAGTGAGGATATTTTGAGGGAGACTAGAAATAGGAAAGGGAAAGATTTTTGGGAGCAGGGTTTTGGACAGGAAGGGGAGTAAAGCAGGGATATCCATTGAGTCTTCACTTATTTAATTTGATGACAGCGGATATGGAGGAAATAAGTAGAGTATAGGAGGAGAGTATAAGAGTAGAGGAGGATGAGGAGGATTTAAATTAGGGGAGATGAGGATCTACATCTTGCCACACGCGAATGATGTGGTTTTGATTGAGGAGGAGAAGGATGGAATGAGGAGTATGATTAAATGTTTGGAGGGCTATCTGAAAAAGAAAAGGTTGGAGTTAAATGTGGGGAAGTCGAAAATCTTAGGGTTCAGGAAAAGAGGAGGATGAAGAGAAGGAATCTAAGTTGAAGATGGAAAGGGAAGGTGATAGAGGAAGTAAAAGGATTTATTTATTTGGATTACGTAATGCAGAAGACTGGAGAACAGGAAGCACAGATAAGAGATAGGGTAAGGAAAGGTGCTGCTGTAATGGGTCAGGTTTGGGGAATTGGCAAATGGAAATTTAGAAATGATTGGGGAAGAAGATTACGACTCTTCGATAAACTGATGTGGACGGTGATGGGGTATGGGATGGAAATTTGGGGCTGGAGAGATAGGAAGAAGCTAGAAAGGCTGCAAAAAAGGTATTTAAGATAGGTATTAGAATTGGAATGGGATACGCCGGAATATATGGTAGGAATTACAGAAGGATAAGTTAAGAGGTAGATCGGGAAGAAGAGCGTGGGGGTTCGAGAAAAGGTTGGAGGAAGGAAAAGTGGGATTGCGAGAAAGTGTTGGAAGGAATTGAGAGAGAGGTGTAAGAAGAAAAAAGAATTATCGAAGTGGGAAGAAGAAAGGTGTGGGTTTTTTGAAGAAAGAGGTATGGACGTGATGAAGGTGAAAAGGTCGGAAAAAGTGCTAGATTTCGGTTATTTTGTGAAAAGAGACAGAGATGGATAAAAGAGAAAACGGGAAAGGATAGAAGGGTCAAGATACAATAGGTGCTACGGAGAAATCAAAGGGAATGGGATTCCAGAGTAGAAGAATGATTGGGGGGAAAATAAATGGCCAAGGTTGGGAAACGGAATGAGAACTGGTACTGGAAGGATGAAGAAAGGAGAAGTTGTAGGTTATGTGGAAGGGAGAAGAAAACATAGGAGCATATTTGAGAAAGATGCATGAATTGGGGTGTGGAGAAAGGCTGGCAGGAGATGTTGGAAAACATGTTGAGGGAAAAGAATGTGAGAGAGGGGTGGTTGAGGGAATTAAGACGTGGGGGAGAGAATGATGAGGGGAAAGATGATCGGATTGGAAATTAGGTAAAAGATAAGATTCAAGAGGAGAAGAGACAGAGAGAGAAGGCAGAAAGAGATAGAGAGAGAGTGAGTGGGCGAGAGAGAAAAATTTGATGTGGAATGTGTGAATAAAGGTTTGTGAAGGGATGGAAACGTGATATGAGCCAGAAGTGGAAGTCCCATTCCCGGAAGTTAGGATCGGGCAAGTAGCGGTGTGTGTGTGTGTGTGTAGGTAGGTTAGAAATGTAGAGATTAGGATAAGATAAGTTAGAGTTAATATAGTTGTGAGCTAGAGTTAATGTAGTTTTAAGTATTTGTAAATTGTAAAAAATTGTAACCCCTAGGGGAATCAATAAATCTTATATATCTATCTATCTAACTATCTATTCACCAAATAATTTAACACAAATATGTTCTCCATTGTCCCTAACTCTTTCCTAAATCCCGTCTGATTCTGCGGCACCAATTCCTTTTTCTCCACCTCATCGCTTAATCTACTTGCTAACACCGAAACGTACACCTTAAAAAGCGTCGGCGTCAGCGACACTCTCCTCTACTCGTCTACACTCTCTTTCTCCCCCTTCTTTAAATCGGCACAATCACCCTCTCATTCCACTCATCTATCCATCCTTCACCCTCCCACACCCTATTACATATTCTCCACACCCATTCCTCCTGTTCTCCACTCCGTGTTTTTACACCTCCGCCAGTATTCTATCCATCACTACCGCTTTATTATTCTTCTGTCTTCCAATTGCTGATCTTATCTCATTCCTACTCATGCTCTTCTCCTCATCCATCCTAACTCCTACCTTCTGTCCTATCCCTACTCTACCATCCACTCCCCCAATTGATTCTTAAAATATCCATCCCACTCCTCCATTGCTATATCTTCGTTCACCTACCTGCTCCTCATTCTTTCTCTGTTCACTATCTCCCAAACCTGCCCCACTGGTCTAATTTTTCTCAGTTCCCTTCCCCATCTTTTCCTCTCTTCCTTTTTTCTCCTCTATTAACTTTTTATATTTTTCTTTCGCTTTTCTATAGAGATTCCCGTTCCCTCACTTCTTTCACCACCTTCTCAGCTCTCTTTTTAATGCATTCTGTTCCTTAAACTTGCTATCCCACCATCCTCTCTTTCTTCTTACCTCCTTTGATGAGCACCCATATCATCACATCCTTTAACTTGTCTCTCATATTGTCCTATACCTCATCTATCTTCACCACCACTTCCTCTACATTTCCTAGCGTCTTCCTAAACTCTTCTTTGCCGTCTTACGTCCACACCATTTTTTAATTGTCCTCTTTTTCTCCTCCCCCTTATTTTATCCAAACTATAATTAGATGGAGATCGGAATCTATATTATCTCCCACCACCACTCTGCTTACCTATAACCTCACATCTTCGTCCAACACTTAATCTATTACTGAATTACCACTGCCCCCTGTATACATCCATTATCTCTCCATTATCTTCCTTCGCGCATCCATTATTGTCCACCCCGCCTTTTCTATCCATCTCAACAACATTTTTCCCTTCTTGTTAATTTCTTTGTCCTTCGACCTTACCAAACCCTCCTCCTCACCATACCCTTTTTTTATTACTCCTCCCTCCTCTCCTGTTTTAGCGTTAAAATCACCCTCAATCAATATTCTACTGTTTCTTTCATTTTTCTCTGTCCATTCATTTAACTCTTCCTGCTTCCTCTCGATATCCTCTTTAACATACACCCCTATTACACTCCATTTTTTGCCTTCCATTTTTAACATTACTTTCATTAAACCCTCCATCTTTTTTGCTTTTACTTCCTCCACCTTCAATTCCTTTCTTATTCCTATCAACATCCCTCCCATTGTCCTCCCCTTCCTCTCCGCTAATTCCTCTCCGCTAATTGATCCACCCATCTATATCCTTTCTGTAAAAATTCCATCGATCTGTCTCATCTTTTTCCATCCAACTAAGTTTCATTCACCACCATATCCCACCCTTCCACTTCTCTTCAAAACTCTCCTTCCTTATTTCTTATCCCCGCCACGTTCCAAAATACCACAATCCATCCTTTTCTTACTCCTTTACCTCCTCCCACTTTTTTAAGTTTTCATTCCTATCCTTCAGCATTTCTTCCTCTTCATATATTCTTATTCTTCCATACCATATACAAACCTTTCTTCCCTTCTTCTCCTCCTTCTTTGCTATCCCTTCTAATCTCTATCTCATTATCCTTTCCTTCCATGTCCAATCTTCCAAAATTCTTTTCTTCCTACTGTTGCGTCCTAGTGCAGTAGGGCGGTTACACGCGGAGTAATTTATTTTCTATTATATTGGAGGAGAAAACAATCGCGGGCCGAGCGGTAAAATAGGCGATGTTCTCCTGCAGCGTGTGACGCAACGATAGGACGTAATGGGAAGAGAGAGAGACAGTGAGTAATATTTTTATGAATTTTAAAATAAGAAGTTATTATTTCAATCTACAATAATTATTTCTGTGTTCTTTTTTAGGATGCGCAATTTAAATTGTTTTGGAAGGATTTGGACACGCACAACTCGTGGACGTCGTGGGGCCAGGTGTTCATACACTATGTGCACATCTTCGTCGCGATTCCCAGAAGCAGAATATCTGTTGAAAGTTCGGAGAAGGTCTGCATAATATTCGTTCGATTGAGATATGGGAGGCGAGACTTCCGTGTACATCGACCGGATTAATCGCTTAATTTGACGAGCACGGCCTGCTCGACGAGATCTGACCATAGCTGGACTGGATGAGGGTAAAACGCCATTTGATAGTTATCGTTTTTGAGACAATATTACTGATAGCAAGATTAATATGAATAAATAATTATAATAATAATAATCTTTCTAATTTTTTTATTTGTGCGGGTTTTTGTTACTGAATGATTAATAATAATAATATGAAACAATTGCACTTGGAAATATATATA
>JBCEZV010000022.1:295684-329549 GCA_039654365.1 Cataglyphis livida
TTTTAACTGATAATTTGAGATATTCTACATAAATATATATTAAATATATATAAATATATATTAAGCTATAAAGTAGAGAAACATGTTATATTAATATATATAATATAAATATATATTAATTAACTATAAAGTAGAGAAACATGTTATATTCACGTTAAATGCCATGCTAATTTTACATGGCTTGCCCGTCTGGCCAACATGAATTTCTTATTATGCATTACATATTATAGTGAAATATTATTTAAAACAAACAAATTAAAGTGTGTAATCATGTGTAACGCATTTATCTTACTGGAGGTCACCGGTGACCCCCGCGACGCTGAAATGCATTTCTTTGTTTTCGCAGGAATTTTTAATTTTTTTGCAATAGTCTCTTATCTCTGTCGTTATTTTATTTGTTTACTTTTTTTGAGTGAGTCATTTATCGCAGTCATTTGTTATTTTATTTGCTCATTCTTGTTGAGTGCATCGAACAATCAGATAATAAAACATCTATTATACTTTTACCCGATATATTAATTTTTACATTTCAGATTCTATATTTAATTTTTTAGTGAGTCCTTAAAATTAACATGGCGTAAAAACATCATAATTTAACATAATATTTAATGATATTAATATAATATTTAAGCTTACATGTTATATATATAAATAAAACTATTTTTATATGTTTTATATTGCATTGATTTCTTTATATCATTTTAGAAACGATGATAATATTGAAAAATTTTAAAGCATTGAAATTTACTCGAATTATGTGTTTCTAGTAATCTCGGTTTTTCCGGTCACCGGTGATTCCCATAGCATTCAACGTGTTAAAAAATTTCAAGTGCAAGATAAACAAGCTCATATGAGCGAGAACAATGATTGGCAAATGAATACATTGATTTTATATATATATATATAAGTAATAAAATAATAATATAAAAATTATTTAAGATAAAATGCTTTCACATACTCATGTTTATTCAATCATAATTAAATTAATGTATACATAAATATAAATATTTAGATCATATCGCATAAATTGTCTCTTAAATCGAATCAAATTGACAAACATTTCAAAATTTAGTAAGATCACAAGAGAGTAAATTTATGTATTGATTGAATTAGTATTTAAAAATATATCTTTTGAATAAAAAAAACACGTGTTTCCTAAATACATGAAATTAATAATAATCTGTGACAATAAATATTTGCAAATATGTAGAAATAAAATATAATTTTTATTAAATTAAAATGCAGTGATAAAAGTAGCAAAAAAATATAAAAAAAAATTTTGAGTTTACCTAAAATATGTAAAAATATGCTACAATTTCTAAAGTATATAAAATAAGCAATTTATTGTTGCATCTTCATCCTTTTCATCCCATATCTGGTTTTCACATATACATGGTATTTAATCGGAATGTGATCTTTTAAAAATATGCGTTAGAAAGCTTGATTTTTTTAGAAACTTTTTGTTTTTAATTTTTTTTATAAAATAAAAAAAAATATATATTATTATACATAGCACAAGTGCTAAATGACATAAGTTTTGAGTTACGAAAAGTTAAATTTTAAATATAAAATAAAAAAAGCAATAAAACAAAATTATAGGTATATAAATATTGAAAAAATGGATTCCACCTTATTCAAAATTTGAAAAAAATTTTTTACTTCCCTCTTTACAGAGGAATGTAACTCCTCAGGGAGGAATATAGTAGATGTTTCTATGAAAGCCCTCTCTTGATTTTCGACAAAGAATTATTTTCTAAAATGTTTTGCTCTTGTTTAGAAACACTTTGTATATATCGGTCATTTAGCATAAAAATGAGAGAAAATAAAGATGCATAAAAAAAGAAAAATATTTGACAACTTTACGCGTTTGACAGTTATTACTGCGTCTACGATTTACAACGAAGTCAAGCCGTAGTTAGTTCCTTCAGCGTGTTTTAGACAGAACGACATGTCGCAGTTTTTGCCCTCTATCTAGCGACGAGGGGGGATTGAGACGCGACCAGGTCAGTCACGAAACTCCGGTTTCTTGCCGAGGGAACTTGCACGTTCTCTCGCTTCCGGCTTTATCTACTATCATCTCTGTTCCATCTCCTCTCTTTCTCTTCGTCGCGCGCTACAGGAGGTCGAACTGTGTGAGCGGAATCGCAATATTTCGGGACGTTGCTTCGACGTTTTCCGCAAGGTTGACCTCGAATTCGCTCCCTACTTCCCCCGTCTATTCCTGACACATCATCGTTACGGACTTCCACCTTGTAGACTATATACCGCCATCCCCTCTTATCCCTCACGATATTTTTATTCTCTTCTCCGAGTGCCTCGGGACTTTGCAGACTACGGGAAAATGGGAAGAGAAGGGTGGGAAAGCGCAACGGAAGGAAGACATTGTCGACAAATTCGGAAGTCTCTCCCCTTCCAGACGCATGTAGAAGTTGCGAATTTCGATTCGTCCCTCGTCATTTTGCGCGCATTCAACGATCTTTTGCTCCTCCTGCTCCTGTTCCCATAGAGAGAGAGAGAGAGAGAGAGAGAGAGAAAGTCAGTCACGGAGGGATGAAATCGCTCCGCGGAATTTCTGAAGGGAACGGAGGAATGCGGGCACGCACACACGAGCAAGAGCGTGATGATATCATTTCTGCGAATTTCACGAAGTTCGAATATGCAGTCAAGTCAGAAGGCAAGAGTCGCACGATATCGATCTACAAATATCCGAGGGAATAATTCTCATCCTGTTTTATTTCTGTAATGAACGTCCTATTCTGTTAATAATGCAAAATTTGATCTTGATGATGAGAAAGTCTCGAATTGACGTTATGCGAGGACAAATATTTGGAAAATGATCGCAAAATGTCAGATTCTAAAAAGTATTATTTTTTCAATTGTTGAAATAATCAACGATGGCGAATTAACGGAATAAATTTGTATTAAAATAATTTTCAATAAAAAATAGAAGAAAGAAAAGAGATAAAAACAATATTTTTATTTTATGACAAAATTTATATTAAAAAAAAGATTTTAATTTTATCTAATTATTATTTCTTATAAATCAAATTTAATATAAAATTTCTTTACTTTTATTGTAATATATGTATAATAAATGTATGTAATATAAATTAATAAATATAGCAATAATAATAATAATAAGAAATATATAATAATAAAACAGAAATTTTTACAATGTGTTTTTAGAAAATATATATATTGACTTAATGTATAAAAACTAATTTATTAATCAATGTTGAAATTTAATCGGATTGTTTGCTTGTAAAATGTGATGTAAATAATAATCGAGCGCGCGTAATATACATCAGCTACTTGCAGACATCAATCAAAAATTTAGCGTCGCCCGAAGTAATCAGGAACTAATGCTTTACTTTGTCAATTAGCTTGTTTAAGCATGCGAGGAATTTCTATCTCGAGCTGGTAATAAATCGTTCGGAGAACGTTAAACTTCTCTACAGTCTTAGTGCGGACAACGAATTACACACTTCCGCTTTTTGCGAAATAGAATTAAAAGGTAAAGAAATTTTTTAGTACATAATAATTTTTTTTTTATAACTAACGCATTTTACATTTTGGAAGATATATAAAGAACAAATTCTTTTCTGTAGTAGTAAAATAAAGTAAAAGTTTTTTAAATAAATTTAGCTATTTTAAAACGAAAAAATCTTTTTGATAATAAAGTTTCAGAAGAAAAGATGTAATTGTGTTTATTAAAAATACAATCTTTTTCTACAATTTTTTATTAACATATAACTTATAAATTTTTATTACGTGACTGTGATATAGTAATTAGTCTTTTAACTTTCAGAAGCATCAAATAAGTTTTGTTTTTGCGAGATTGCAATTAAAATCCAAATTTGTAAATATCAAAATTAACAATTATGTTATAAGTATATCAAATATCTAAAAGTATAGATATTTTCTATGTGGCAAGATCGTCGTTAAAGATTGAAAAATCTGAAAGATGACGTTGCGTGTGAACAAGACACATAATATAGCCGTTATAATTAGCGACGATAAAACCGATCGTTAATCAGTTTTATGTGGCGCTAAATAAGCCACGAGCTCGAGAGGGCTTCGTTATCGGCAATAAATACGAGCGATAAATAGTAGGACGATGAGGAACAGAATCGGCGGGCCTTTTATCCATCAAGTGCGCGATAAACGCGTAGCGCTAATTAACAGCTCGTTAAACGAAAGAGGATTAAATTTGCAGTTGGCGGACGATCCTCTCCTTCTGTAAGCACACAGAAAATTATTATTATTATTGTTTTATCTTATAATGTAAAATTATCATTTTACATTATTCTGTAGAATAATTTAGGAAAAGACGCTATATTTAACTTTGAAAGGAAATGTTTTTGTAATTATTAATTATGAGCAAAAGCAAAAAAAAAACAAATCGAAAGTATCGTCATTATGCTTGTATTTGCTTATAATTAAAAAAGTTTAATTATTTTATTATTTTGACAGTAACAACAAAAGATTCTTAGATTGTAGTACTCTTTATCAAAAAACTTAAAAAAATAAGAAAAAGTAATAAGAGGAAAGTAATAAAGAATAAAAACTTTATCCGACTGGCTTCTTCCTCTTTCGAGTTATTCTATATATTTAAAATATCATTTTTGTGTGATATATATGTATTGATTTAATGATTTACCATTTTACAATTGTTAATAAAATATATTTCTTCCCTGAATTTATTTCTTCTTTCATTCTCTTCTCTTTTTGTGATAGTAAAAAGACGACAATGATAAATTTATTAGTCTATTTAAACAAGATGCCATTAACTAATATCTCTATACAACCAATTTGCCATTTATCACGGAGAGCCGAGCTCAATAGCAGCCCGATCGACAATGCCAGGGAAGAGAAATCTCGCGCCTCTCGGCAATTTCTTCAGCGAGTGAAGGAAAATTGATAATAAGGAACGCTGCCATTAAGCAGCGCGGAGGAAAACTACGTTCCAAGCTCGAGATGAGATTGATTCGTGAGCGTTCTCGAGAAATGGTCCGGTTGCTAGCGTAGAGGAGAGTGTTTCGGGAAGAAAGAGAGAGGATCGACGGGGCTGACAAATGCAAGGGAATGGCTCTGTCCCCGAGAGTGTCTGGCAAAGCCTCGGCCCCGAGTAATCGAGCACGTGATCAATGGGCTTAAAGTCCTTCACGATGATGGTAGTGGGTAATGATGGCGTGAGTCGACGACAAGTGGAAAATCAGAATGAAATGAGACGGACGGACGAAGAGGGTCGAAGGGGCATGTAAAATGTTTCTCAGTCAACGAAAGCCACGTCGTCTACTGCCAACGAGAAATCGTCGACAGAATTATTGCGACTACGGGGAATTGATTTACGACCATATTGAACGCGGAATTGCATTTGTGTTTTGAAAATGAAAAAAAAAAAAAAAACAATCTCCGCGCGACTCGCATTGACGCGATCTTAACGTCCATCAATCTAGCGGTAGCCCTCATCATGGAATTTATGATTTTCAGCAAATATCACAGTCGTTCGTCATGTATTATATGCACAGAAGAAGACACGGTGAACAAATGTGGTTTTGAAAAAATTCTCGTTGGCCTTTTTTGCGCAGCAAAAGCTAATATAATGATTGATGCATTTTTTCCTCTACGTGATTGTCATTATATTTCAATCGAAAATTGATATAATGTGCAAACGGTTGGGAAAATAAATAAAAATCAATTTTATAAGAAAAAAATACCAATTTTATATAAAAAAACCAATTTTATATTAAATTAAAATATAAAATAGCATTAATAAAAGTAAAAATCTTTATAAAGACTCTATACAATAAAAGTTATATAAAAATTTATAAAGTGTACATAAAATGAATTAAATTTTCTATATGAAAAAATTGATTTTGGATAAAATGCATTACTTGAAGCTATTCTTCAAACATGAAACAATTTTATTTCCTTAAAAAATATATATTAATTTGTATGAAAAGATTTAAGAGAAATGTTATTTGAACGAGGACAATAAATACGTGAACTGGATTTTCGACACAATAAAAGGGTTAAGTATATAAAGGATTGGCGAGAGGAAGTTCACCATTGAATGCCCTGGATGGTCGCCCCAGAGAAATGGGCCAATTACATGCTGCAAATAAATCTACGAGGCTTTTCGGGCCGGTATATGACTGCTGTGAGACAGAAATGGAATAGAACGTACAAGCGAGAGGCAAAAAGATATGAGATAAAGCGAGAAAGTAATGAAAAGGAAAAGAGAAAGAGTTAGAGAGAGAGAGAGAGAGAGAGAGAGAGAGAGAGAGAGAAAAAGAGAGGGATACAAGTTGTGGAATGGAAAGAGAAGAAGACGGAACGTGAGGGTTCGCTCCATTGTGCGTCCTAGCAAATTTTATCGAACAATAGAAAGGGTTGAAAATTTGGCACTTGTGAATGTATATTACATTAGCTCCTACTACACTTTGGGACTTGAGTTAACAAGATTCTGCGCCACCCTCGCTTTTCATACTCTTCTCTTGACGCAAACGAACACGTTCCGATGGCTTCGAAATGACAAACAAAGCAATAGTAGTTTCTAAAACGCAAAATGTATAATTGTAATTTTACTACATGTTGCTGATTTTTTGCATATATTTATACTTATACATTATTTATTGCACTTCTATATGCACGCAACAACTTTAAATAATTTGAAATAATTCAAATTTTTGAACAAATTAATTAAAACATTAATTAAGCAAGTAATATAAAATCTAGAAATGCTGCAACATATTTATATAAATAATTCACATTTTTACTCATCAATATTTTTAATAAGTTCTAAGAAATAAATTTATTTTATGCATTTCTCAATATTTAGAGATTGTTTATATGTATATGTATTTAAGAAATTTTTTTATTAATTAATTAATTCAATTTTATTCCCTAATTTATAGAATAATAATTTATTAATTTAATAATATAAAATTTAATTAATACATTTTTATTATCTGATTAATAGAATTTTATTCTCTGAAAATCTTGGATTGATAAAAACATAGTTTGTTATATGTACGATTTAACAAAACTCATTTATTGTTACTAAAACTGATTTATAAATTTAATATATACGCAATACACATTAATACACTGTTGAAAAATTTGGAGTAAATTTAATATGTATTATATGTTAAATTTATATATATGTGTCAAAAAGTCCATCCAAATTTTTATGTAAATTTAGCATAATGTGAATGTGTTAAATGTAGGTGACACTAATTGTAATACTATGTTAATATATTTAAAATATTTTAACATAAAGAAATGCAAATTTTATAGTTTGAAATAAATTTTGGGTAAAATTAACATATTTTTAATGATAAAATTAACTTGGAAAAATGTTATTGATGGTTTACAGTCTATAGTTACTCTCACATCTATTGTAGAATAAAATCAACATTTTTTTTCTATAAATTTTAACAGATTCCATTACTAATAATAATCATGAAATACTTTTATTGTGTAAAATTAAAAATATATGCACATTGTGCTATTTTGACATTTTTTAAGTTGTTGTTTTAATGATTAAACAATTTGAGTTTAATTAACACAAAAATTTTAACTGTTATATTTTTTTAACAAGAAAACACAAATTTTTCAACAATGTATTAAATTTTGAGAACAACATTACATTGTCTCTAAAATCTCTTAAATTTCCTAAATCGGGAAAACGTACGGGAGACGCATTTAACATTCCGACGAACGAAACGAAACGGCGATTGTTGGCATTCATTCGTGGGTGCTTCGGAGTCTAATTGTCTCGAGCGCCTTCAGTCTTAATCAGCGTCTCGAATTGAACGATTCGAGGAGTTGCAAGCCGTGAAAGTGAAAACAGACACGGAAGACACAAATACAGATGCACGATAGCGTGTGCATTGGTGATGGAGTGTATACCCACCAGTCGGTATTTACAAGAGGAATCTGGACCAGGCAAACTTGAATCACTTCGTTCCCATTCTCGTCTTTCTCTTTCGAAGAGCGAACAAGCAGGTGTACTTGAGGGAAGAGAAGAAGAGTATTTGTGCGCCGTTTGCGAGGGAAATGGGCGCGTTGAGGGATGCATTAGCGGTCGGAAAAGGCGGGGCCGGGAAGCAAGAGCGGGCAAACGATGACGAGGAAATATCTCGCAAAGTAAGGTGGTCGTAAAATAATAAAAAGAACGGAAAAGGAAGAGAAAATATACCTCAAGTATATTGCATAAATTATGCTACAATTAATATTAATGATTACAAGCTTTTGACAATTATCATCAAACATTTATCAAGAAAATTTTCTTCAAAATAAACAGCAAATATATTCAATTTTGCATTAAAAAATAAAGCTAATAAAACTAAAAAATTTTTTTTAATTAAAAAAAATTGTTTATTTAGATATCTACAAAGGAATTAGATATTTCAATCAAGTAGCAAATATATATAAATTAAAATATAGAATAAAAGCAAAATATTTAGTTGCAAATAACAAATAATTAATTTTTTTTCTTATTATACTAAATTACTTCTTTTAAAAAACATTTTCAATTTTTGATTCTTTGTTTAAAATATACAGATTTTTTTGTTTTAATAAATAGTTTTAATAAATAATTTTAATAAATAATTTTTTATATTAAATTTTTTAATGATATATTTTAAAAATTATAATTTTTATTAGATATAAATATTTTATTACATGCAAAATGTATTCAATATTTCAAAACATTTTTGGAAACAAAGTATATATTTACTTAAGCAAAAAAGATTTACAAAATATATTTATTTGATTAAAGAAATTTTATTTCTAAGTTAAACTTCTTGTAACAATCATTGATCATTAATTGCATTTCAACGCTCAAGTAATAAGTATTTCTTTTAAGGAAACTTAATATTGCAGAATGTCAGTTTGACAAAATAGGCGGATAGATTTATTTGACAGATAAAATGCAAATTGAATCTCGAATCGAGGAAGAAGCGGAGAATGAGAGAGAACTGGAGACAACTTAATGCATCATGATGGTTTCATCTGCACCACCGGGGGCAATAAACGGTACAAACCGCTTACTGGTCTTAGCCTGCGGTTCCGCTTTGCTGGTTTTCGTTGTCTGCCCGAAAGAGGAAGAGAAGGAGGAGAGAAGAGAGAAGGTTGGCACGCAAGGAAACGAGCGCAAGAAGGAACCCACCGATTGCCGGGGGATGAAGCGAAATAAAAACAATCGCGGATGTAGTGGATGCAGCCTGGCTGCAGTCAGACTCTCGACGCCGTGTAAATAGCGCACGACTACTTTCACGACTAGTCCCTCTAGGAATGCGAATGAGTGTTAATGGATGGGTAAGTTTCACTCCATTGGATTTTCGTAATCAACATTGCGATCTTGATGGATCTCGTGCGACCTTGATGGATCTTGCCTTTTGTTTTGTCATAATTATTAGCTTGACAATCGAGAGGTAATCTAAGGCTATTTTATCCCACGAGATAAAGAAAAAGAATTGTCAATTAAGATATTAAAAAAAATTGTTTTATTTAATATTAAAATTGTTAATATTAAAATGCATGAAGAATTCAATTTTGCAAAGATTATTTTTTATTTTGACATGTTATTCTGCTCTATAGTTGATATTGACTCGGCTTGTTTCAAGTAATAAATATATCAAAAAATTTTGGAAAAGTTAGTTTCATGTTTTAAAGAAAAAGCTGAATAGAAGAGATATTAGATATAAGATATTGTAAGCCACACTTACAATTTCTTTATGTTTAACAATTAAAATATCTATAGAAATGCTACATTTTTAAAATTTAATTTCTTTATGTCATCGTACTTTTTTTACAAGCACAAAATAATGATAAAAATATGATATTTTTTATACTAAAAATATTATTAATTAATGCAATAAATCTATTTGATTGTTGAATAAAGTGTCTATTTGTTACTTTTATTTTTTATCACATATTCAATCTTAGTACGTGTTCAATCATTTCTTTGGAACGGGAGAACCAATCTCATTCTCTGGCTTAGAAATAGAAGAAAGGAAATGTTGTGTGTATAGATACAAGACATATATAGATACGAGATATTCCTGCTTTTATCTTCAAGTTCCAGGATTACATTGGCTTTTGTTTGAAGGTATCGATATAGATTGTATCAGAATTGGAAGTAAATATGTCAAAATTTAATTCCAGAGAAATTCTCGTTGCACGAAAAAATCATACATATATTATATGTATGTAATACAATTTTGAGCACACACACATATATGTATATAATAATATATAATAAAATTTAGTTTAGATTATATAAAGTATTGCTTTTTATATATGTTAATTGTTTTCCGTAATTTTATTTAAAAAATATTATAAAAAATTAAAAAATTATAGAATATCTTCTAAAATTATACATAAGATCAATATAAAATATATGTAATTTTAAAGAATGAAAATTATGTATCAAAGTTTTTTATAATATATTTAAGATTTTTTTTAACCAAATAAACACATTTTTTTATTAATTTTGATTTTTTTACTTAAAAAAATATACAGAGTATCCCATAAATCGCGAATTACCCAGAGAAGTGTTCTACATGCTCGTACGTAGCCTTCATAGAGCATCCTTCCCACTGCTTCGCCACGCGCTTACTATCGCATTACAGTAGCACGTCTCTTCTCGTCGCGCGCTTGTACAAGGTGCGGATTGGCCTATCTTTAATTATTTCTTATTAATTATCGTGAAAATTGCGAAACGGTCTTTCCTATTCAATTTAACATGCTTTATATGGACATGAGTGATCCGCGAATTATGGGACACCCTGTATATTTTGTTTCCTAAAAAATTTTGTTATATTAAATAAATTATTAATTAAATGTAATAAGAATCATAATTTTTAAAATACATTATTTGAAATTTTAATGTAAAAAATTATTTATATACATAAATTTAAAGATAAATTATTTATTAAAATAAAGAAAATATTTGTATTTTTGAAACAAGCAGCTAAAAATTAAAATGTTAGTTTAAAAAAATAATTTAGTATAATAAAAATGAAAAACAAATTCTTTTTTTTTATTTGCAAATAAAAGCAAATATTTCGCTTTTGTTTCATATTTTACAAATTCAGATATATTTTCGGCTGGATTAAAATAACTAATTTCTTTGCAAGTAGTTAAATAAATAATATTTTTAAATAAAACAATAATTTCTTGGATTTAATACTTTCAATAATGACGTAGTACTTTATTAAATATTATATAATTATTATCATATTATACAAGAAAACGAAATTGCTGCATCATAATAAAAACGCATAAAATTTTTTCTGCTTCTCTTTTCATATTTTGATTTATCTTTTATTCTTCTGACATTCGCGTATCTGTCCGAGCAAACCTGCGTCTCTCGTCCAGTGGTTTGTTCGCCACCGGCAGTACCTTGTCCGCGGGGAGATGTCGACGGAAGAGCAAGGGACGAGACATGACGACCGGAGAGAAATGTAAGATAGATATATGTACACTCGAGAGCCAGAAGGAAAAGAGATCCGCGAGGATGGTGAATAGGTATAGGCGGGGATAGCCCAGGAGGATTCAGTAGCGTGATATCATAACCAACAGTGATTTCCCGCTAAAGTCGGGGCAATGCTATTCCAAAGGACCCCAGGGAAAAGCATCCCTCCGTCATCCCCGCTCCAACATCGCTATTACGGCCGGTTATACATATATATGAAATACGGGATTACCTGTTTCTCTTGCTACCGAACTCTCACACCTTTAATTCGCTGATAACAGCTTTTACAAAGCGATAATGTTATTCCTCATTATCCAAATTGTGCTCGAGCTTTCCCAATAAAGTGCTTTTCTTTATTCTATTTTAATATATTATTATTATGTTTTAATAGAAAGAGTTTTTTGAATTTATATAATAATATATTAATATAATTTTATCATATTTTATAAATATAGCTTTATGTGTAAATTATCTTTGGTGATTTATATTCTTTTCTAATTCTTCAAAAAACACAATGCATATAGTATACATGCAACATTTCTTTTTTGCAATTATTATTATATTTGTATATACGTATATATATTTTACAATATGTATTATACATATATATTCATATATATGCATATACATGTATTTTTTATCATTGTTTAAATCAAAATTTTAAATAAATAAAATTTTAGATAAATTCTTTAATATTATAATTTATGCATGCTTATTTGTAAAATCTCTTTATTAATTAAGAATTTTTCCGCAAAATATGCTCCTTTTCTGTGTAATCTATTGCCTGCAAGCTGTTACATGAAAGAATTCAGTACAATTGCTTGACCTACTTTTTTAAATACTCGAGAAAATTGATTTTACAATTGAGAAACTTGCATTTACTAAATAAATTAAATTTAGATAAAGAAACTACATTTAAATTATTTCTTTTTTACGTACTCTGATTTATCATATTAAAAATCATCTTAAAAAAAATCTTCAAAAGTTGAAAAAATATGTTTATTATTTGTTAAATATTGTTTAATTATTCAAAAAAAGTGGGGCTTATATCATTTTCTTGTATCAAAAGAAATCTTCCGAGTTATCTTAGATATTTGTCTCACATCATGATATTTTCTTACTTCTTCGGTTTTGTTTTTTTATCTCTCTCTCTCTCTCTCTCTCTCTCTCTCTCTCTCTCTTTCTCTTTCTAGACTCCTTTTTCTACATAGAAAGTCGGCCGCGCGGATGATCGAGTGTGTCGCGTGCTTCTCCGCTAACAACTGTCGTCAAGTTCGTCTGGCCGAGCTCCATAGAGGCGAGGCGACGGGCAAGACCTCGACGTACGTGCCGGATGGAGGATCCTCGACTTCGAGTGGGTCTCTCTCCAACCATAAGCCAACCATCGCCAGACCGGTCTCTTGTAAAAAGGGGTGACGAACCGATCGACCGTCAGTGCGAGATGCGGCTAGGATCGAAAATACGTAAAGACTGAAGAGCTAAATCTCTTAAGAACCTGCGTTATATTAGACAATGCTCTCATCTTTCCATATTTTGAATGGCTTTTTTTATTAGAAATTTTTTTTTTATATTAGAAATGTGTTTTCATCCATATTTTGAGTGTTTTCTTTTTTCTTATTTCTCTCTCTCTCTCTCTCTTTTTTTTTTTTTTTTTTTTTTTTAATTGCCAGAACTATTTTTCTAAAAATTCTGAATTTTTTTGAAGAGTCAGAATTTTGTTAATCATGTCAAAATGATTTTCATGAATGCTTTGTTCATAAAAGAAGCTTTCAAGTAGTCCTTTTCTTTTGGGTATTTTTCTTCATGAAGAATATTTTATAACATTAAAGCTTTTCCATTGATGCTTGTGTGCGGTTTATATTTTAAATTAAAAAAAGACAGCTTTTCCATAAACTAAAAATTTGCCGCTCAGTTATTATAAGTATTAAAAGCATTTCAAGAGAGATTATATATACGGATATTTGAATATATATATAAAAGCTAAATATTATGAATTTTCTGTAATATAATTTATAATTTGCTATTTATATATATGTATATATATATAACAGCTATAATTTAATTTGCATGAGAAGATAATGTCTTTTCTAAATGTTGTCTATAATAAAATATGGCAAATGTTCTTTTTGATCATTTTTGTTGTGATTTATTCAGAGAGTTTCAGATTATATGTCAATCTTTTTTACGCAAGTTAAAATGGTTAGATTTTTTTTAACAATATTTGAATTGATACTTGAATTGATACTTGAAACAAATAAAATATTGAGATTAAAATTTGTGCAATTATATTATTGAATAATTATAAAAATTGTTAAATATCTACCAAGTGTAAAATTATATAAGTTCTGAGACTACACATAATAATATATTTCATATAAAAAAGTACTATGATTTAAATAATTATATTCAATTTTGAAACTTTTAAAAAACGCTTTTCTAATTATATGTCCATTGAATATAATTAATCTTGCAAATACAGAGATATCAAAAGACTAATCTTGATATTGTCTTGTTTTATCTCGAAATTTGAAATAAGACAAAACAAGATTTTTGATCTGTCATCAAGACAACACCAAAACTAACAATAAGATCGTCAAGATTATTGATTTTTTAAAAAAAGCAAAAATATAAATATGTATATTTGTAAATTTGATGAGAACAAAATTACTGTATTGTACAAACTTAAACAATTTTATTTAATAAATAAAACTATTTATATTAACAAATTTGGAGACACTTAATAAACAAAATAAACAATTTTGTACATACAATTTTTTAATTAAATTATTATATATTACAAAGATTTTTTATTTTAAATATTATTTTAAACAATTGTTCCATATTAGATAAAACATCGAGACAATAAAATAAAATAAAATAATTAAAATCGAGATAAGACGATAAAAGACAAGATTTTTGCTATCAAAATTCTCTCATGATTAAGATAAGATTTAAGTTTTCGTTTAAAATTTTCAATACATATACAATATTTTTACGAATATTTTTATATTGACTAGTTTTGTTTTGAATCTTGTATGCAACCTACTTGTAAATTTCATTAATCGGGAGAAAATCGACATAGGTTTTTACGGTGTGACTTCCACTGTGTTACAACAATGGTTGGAAATAAACGGTCACGATATTGTACGTGTCACAGCCACACAATCCACGTAACCCACTCTCAGTCTACTCACCGCTATCGTTACGTACACCCGTTATATAGCGGTATGCCCCGTGGCTTGTAAATAATGGCCGAGCTGTCAAGCCCCGAAATTCGGATATCTTCGCGATTGTATGCGCCAAATACGTGCGTATGCATGCGTATAATATGTTCGGTCGAATACGTTTGTGTATCTGGCAACGGTATGTCGGTCGAAAGAGTATTAAACCCCAGAGACATCCGATAATACGGAAAATCCAGTTTGCTTGAACTCATTCCAAAGAATAATTGTATATAACGTTAACTTGCAATATCAATATTAAATTTTAAAAAAAGATTAAATGAATAAGCATTAGGGATATAATTGTATAATAATTCGGAATTATATAATTAACTATTTGTCTTTAAATTTTTATTCATGTTTAATTATTATAGATTTTGTTTAATTTAATTTTGTTGCATTAAAAATATATTTTTTATTTATTTTACTTTTAATCAGTTTTTATAAAATTGCTCTGTAATAACAGTATTTTTAATCATCTAATATAACTGTAATGTATAATATAAAACGCACTTTATTTGTAAACCAAAAATAAATTTTTTTTTTTAATGAGAAATAAATTTTTTTTTATTTTGTTAATTTTGATTTTATTTATATAAATAAATACATACTATGTTTTCAGAAATATTTTGTTATATTAAATAAATTATTCACATGTAATAAAATTTGTAATTTTTAAAATAAAATATTTAAAATTTTAATATAAAAAAATATTTATATTTATTTAACGTTAAAATATTATTTATTAAAATAAAAAAAATCTGTATTTTTAAACAAGCAGCCAAAAATTAATAGATGTTTTTTTTCTTTTAAGTAAGTAATTTAGCATAATAAAGATAAAAGATAAATTTTTTTTATTTGCAAATAAAAGCTGCTTTTATTTTATATTTTATTAATTCAAATATATTTGTTGCTTGATTAATTAATTTTTTGCAAGTATTAAAATCAATAATTTTTTGAACGAAAAATAAATTTTTATACATTTTTTATTAATAAATTTTTTAGTATAATAACATATATAGTATATTTAATGAGCTAATGTATATTTATTCATAAGAAATCTCAGAATTTATATTCATACGAACATTTTGTTCGAGATTTTGAGCGATACTTTTCCGCCCGCTTTAATCGATGGAATAACCAGGGGAAAAGTAATGGCACGGGTCTCGCACCGAAATCAGCCGTTCGATAAATCCCGTTTTTAGAATTTACTCGCCTGATTCGACCGGCCGCTCGTACATCCAAAATGCTCCATTTGCAGCGCTGTAAATTCCGATGTAGACCGATTTTTTTATTCCGTTTTTCCTATCTCCCTTCCCCGCCAGCATCACCTAGCCGCGCTCTCGCTGCAGTATTTAATCCCCGCAGTTTATCAGCAAACCACAGCAAGAGGAGGGCACCGATACACCCTGAAATTAATTCGCGAGATTCTTCCCCGCCCCTTTTCTCTCTCTCTCTCTCTCTCTCTCTTTCTCTCTCTTTATCCAACTTTTTTTTTATCCTCGCGGTAGCACAATAGCGTGTCGATCGGCCAGTGCTCGTCGATCATTCAGGATTAATGGATGCGCGCGATTTTTTTCTTGCGCTTTTCGTCGGTATCGTGTGCGTTGAATACAAGAAAAATCACTCACTACGAAATCGAAAAAATCGAAACAGCGAACAAGTCGCGGATAAACAGATTATTTACTTTTGAAGAGTTCAAATTTATATAAAATTGCATTGAGTATATTTATAAATATTTAATTCAAAGAAATAGAAAGAGCGGTAAAAAAATTAAAATGAAAAATATAATACAGACAAATTTAACCTCATTCGTGCTATTTTTGGGCTGGACAGACCCCAAAGAATTTTGACATGCTAAAAACTAAATCAATAGACAAAATTGGTTCATCACGTCTGATTCTTGAGATAGACACGGCCAAAAATACGAAAAATCCCTTTTTTTGCATTTATATCTCTGGAATATAATATGAATAAAAACGTGTCACGAAGTTTAATGAGGTCAAATCGAAACTCAAATTAAAGGTTGAGATTTTTACTCTATGTAGAAAATTTAAAAAATTTTAAAATATTTGTTTAGCCAAAAGTGTCACAAGAAACACATTTATTTAAATTTTCGAACGGTTATATCTCTAACCAGAAGCGTGCAAACTGCAGTGCACATGCAAATTGAAACTTAAGATTTCGAATTTTTGCCTCTTAAGATGGATAAGTACTGCAAGGAAGTGGTACCTCCATGTGGTACAGAATGAGTGACGCTAGAAACACTTCAAAAACAAAAAACTATATATATAATATGTTGCTTCATAGCTTCAATTATGTTGAATTGAACATCTTCTTTAAATTCTCGATGAATTTGTAATCTATTTCTATCTAGAGGTTCGACTAACAAAATGCGAAATATCTTTTTTTTAATTTTTTTTTTTTTAGATTTTTGACAGAATTTGCTGGAAAAAAATATTTTTGATTCGGGATTTTTAAGATTTTCTATATAGAGTAAAAGTCTCAAGCTTCAATTTGAGATCCTATTGAAGTTTGCGACAAAATTCCTATCTAGAGATATAACCAATCAAAAATGCGATTTTTCGCTCCTTTCGCTGCATCTATCTCAAGAACATTTATAAAAAACGTTTATTAAAAAGTTTATTAGAACATTTATTAAAAAGTTAATAATACAAAAATTTGTTGCCATGTTATCATTTAGACAATAAAATCCTTTTTTGCAATGATATGTTACATTAATTATTCTCATTGAAAAAAATAAGTATATATTTGATTCTCATATTCAAAAGATCTATATATATCTGATAATAATTTAGATATTTATGATAAAAAAATTTTAATTGGATAAAAGATTTTGGGATCTAAAAGTCTAAAAATCTAAAGATCTTGTGTTGTAGAGAAGTATTAAATTACGGGTTGTGAACATCATACAAAAATTACATTATTCGTTGCTTGTGAAAATCATCATTGTGACTTTACTTCCGTCAACTCATCAAAGGAATTTTTTGTTAGTTAATAAATAATGCAAGTTTTTGCTTGGCATTGGAGAGGGTAGTTTTGATTTTCTTTATTTTCACGCAACAAAGACTCGAGATTTCGCGTTGATATACATTCCTAGAGGAATTGCACAAAACAGAATTCTCATTGCCATGCCATCATGACCACGCAAGATCGAAAAAAAGATGGAAGCGTTGATAGGATGAGGAAAGGTCGAATGAAAAAGATGGAAAGCTACTGGAATTCAGAATGATGTTTCGTTTTTTCCTCGTGTGTGGATTCTGGTAATCGAACTTCATCAATCTTTCTATCATTTTCTATTTGTTCATTATTCTGTACTTTTCGATATCTCTTCATTTGTTATCGTATTAGATTAAAAAAACTAATAAAGGCTCTTTAAGAGCCAGAGCAGTTAATTTATGTGCGCATATTTTATTATAGTTAAATTACATTTATAATTTAACTAAGTGATAGATACAATCATAAAAAGCATATGTCCTATATTTTGGATAATCTTCAGAATATATTATATTAAAAATGTAATAGAAATAATACACAGAACAAGAGACTCATCTATATCTTGTTCTTCATATTATTACAGTTACATTTTTAATATAATATATTTTATATACTTTATAATTGCGCTGAAGATGATTTAAAAAATGGATCAACATGTACGCTTCTTATGCTTGTATTTATCATTTAGTTATAATATGAATGTAATTTAATTATAATAAAACATATGCGCACAAATTACCGTGCTCTTGATTACCTTTTGTCTCCTTTATATGACATTAGATTAATTTTTACAACTCCTCTTTTTTAAAGAGGATAAAAAAAAAGAAATTTTTATCCTATTTTTAATTTTTTGAAAATATCAGTAATATTCTGATTCTCTCACGAGCAATTTCAAAACATTAAAAGTAAAAAAAATTTTTTTAAAATTATTTTGCCACAGATAATAAATGAAGCAACTATAATAATTAAAATAACAAATTTTTTAATATTAATAATTAAGTAAATAAATAAACAAATAAATAAGTAAATAAGTAAATAAATAAGTAAATAAATAAATAAATAAATAAGTAAATAAATAAATAAGTAAAGAAATAAGTAAGTAAATAAGTAATAAATAAATAAATAAATAAGTAATAAGAAATAAGTAAATAAATAAGTAAGTAAATAAATAAGTAAATAAATAAAATAATATTAAATTAATAATATATATAAGTATTTTGATGTATAAATAGCTATATATTCATATTTTGTAATATTTCGTAATAGTCCCTCTTTAAATTAAATTAATTATTTAATTTAATGAAATCCCTTTCAATTAAGAATTACTAGTAACGGACAACTACTATCTTGCTTTAGTTTTGTAGAATCTACGTTCTCGGCGTCGCGGCGTTGAATTGATTTATCAACGTCTTGCGATTTCGTACTCCTGCCCTACGATCCCTCCATGCAGATAGTTCGGCGGCGGCGAAGACTCACCAACAAGTGATACAAGCAGTTATGTGGTCAGACACTATGTACACTACTACGACGTAAAGCACGGGGTCGCGTAATTACCGTCGACAAGATCTTGCGGCTTATTCTCAAGACCTTCGCATATCAAACATTCGCTATGAAACTGCGGTGACGCTTCCTTGAAATTGACCTTTCACGTTTCTTGCCGCGGTCAAGCTAATCCTTTCCGAATTGCTTCGAGGAAGCTTTACATATAATATTCTCAAGTTTTGGTTTGAGAAAATATTGATCGCAAGTCGATTAGAGGATCCAAGGCTAATTAGAAACACGATAAGTTTATATTAACACGATAGATTAGATTTTTTCATCTTCTATTTTTTCCCACGATGCAAATATGTAAAAAGATTATCAGATATTAATTACACAATTAGTTGTAAAATATAAAAAATTGCGATTGTCTTCATTAATTATCATTTTGCTAATTATATTACTAGATTTTACTAGTGGATTCGCGTTTAATTAAACTCAAATTTGGTCACGAAGGAGTCTACCAAGTTCTATCAAAGCAAGCTCCGGCAAGCGCGTATACCCTCCGATAACGGACTCCTTCTAATGAGCGTATGGAAAGGAGCTTTCCTTGCCGACGTACGTAAACTGCTTGCAAACGGAGACGATATGAAGTTCAAAGGATCCGTGTCGAAGTTCGATTCGAGAGGAAGGGAGTTCTTCACTTTGTCACCAAGGCCCCTGTTATGCCCCGAAACCACCTTCGCCAACCGAGAATTCGGCTACACGCGTTAGAATCTACAATTACGTTCTTTGTCTACGAATATTGTCGTATACTGAGCGTATTGGATGTCGTTTCTATACTCAGATTCTATGAAATGTTCTCTTTCGAAGTATTTCTCGACAAATATATAATCGATCTTTTCTCGCATCTTAAATAAATTTTTTTTCAAACAATTAAACATATTTTGTCAATTTTAATATTTTATTTAAGTAAATTAAAATAAAATATTTTGTTTCCAAAAAAATGTTTTATTATATTAAATAAATTATTATTTACATGTAATAAGAAAATTGAAGTTTTAAAAATAAAATATTTAAAATTTTAATATAAAAAAATATTTATTTAAAGGTAAAAAATTATTTACTAAAATAAAAAAGAATCTGTTTTTAAAAGCAACCAAAAATTTAATGATTTTTTTTTAGAGAAAGTAATTCAATTAAAGATAGAAAAGTAAATGCTTTTTTTTTATTTGCAAAATATATCTTGCTTTTATTTTATATTTTACTTATTCAAATATATTTATTGCTTGAATAAAATAACCAATTCCTTTATAAGTATTTAAATAAATAATTTTCTTAAATAAAAACAATTTTGAATTTTATACATTTTTTCGGGGAGATCCCGTTTGTCTACATTCCCAATTGCCTACAGTTTCGTTTGCCTATTGATTCCACACATAATTATTTAAAAAAAGTATTAGTCGTCGGCTAATATCATACGAATGTGTACAATATGTATGTGCGCAATACTGTCATGACTACAAAACGTTAATATGAATATTATATGCACAATAATATCATGTGTACAATGTGTATGTGCACAATAATGTCATGTGTACAATGTGTATGTGCACAATAATGTCATGTGTACAATGTGCACAATAATGACATATGTACAAACGTACGTACGTATTTTTAATTTTTATATGTGTACAATAATGCTTGTAGGCAATCGCTTTGTAGGCAATCGGGAATTGCCGGCAAAACGTCGTAAGCAAACGAAGCTGTAGGCAATCGGGAATGTAAGCAAACGAAGCTTCCCCCATTTTTTCAGTGCAATGCAAATTTCACAATCAATAAATAAGTTTATTCATATTGTAAGCTTGTATTTTTTTGTATCTTTTAACAATTTTCATGTAACTTAGCAATCTAGTTTTATGAAAATTAAATTAAAAAATAGAAAGATTTTAATATAAAAGTTTAGCAATTAGATACTTTTATATTTTTTAATAGTTTTTCTTTTATATTTTTCTTTTAGTAATCTCAAAAGTTCATAAATTTTTACTCCTTATCATGTAATTTTATCTCATATATATATATATATATATATATAAGAAAGACTTCTGCACTTAAAAATTAAGCTTCCACAAAGCTTAAAAATTTGCAATTCTAGCAGCGTAGCAACAAATCCACTTACTTGCATCGATCGCGTGCCAGCGTCGAAAATTAAGCGACATTGTTCTCGTTTCTCGACTTTTTTGCTCCGAAAAGTCAGCAATGATTTTAAAGAATCCATATTGTTTGATATAATAATTTCTTTATACATATATAGCACTTTATATTAAATTGTAAAAGCAAAACTTTCTATAACTTATTAGAACAAAAACAGACAAAATCGATAATCTTAACTACATATTTTTGAAACATAGTGCATTTATTTATTTTTCTCATTATTACATCTGTCAAATCAAATTTTGTACTTTAAAAAAACAAATTCTTATTTTTTATTTGCCAATAAAAGAATACTTCTTTATATTTCATTAATTGAAATATATTTACTGCTTGCTGGAATAACTAATTCCACATTGTAAGTATTTAAATAAATAATTTTTTTAATACAACATTTTTTTATTTAGTACATTTTTTCCAGTATAATATTTTTTCCAGTATTTTATATTTTTGCAACTAAAATTTTGTGAAATGTCTAGACAAGTGATAAAGGAGAAATAAGATTTGCCGTCAGTATCTCCTAAGTTTAATTTATTTTAGAAGTTATTTTTTTAAATTGTGCCTCGTAAATTTGTGATTGTCTGTCGATTATTGATTTATCAAGCTTATTTAAGTTGCATCAAGTTTTCAAAGTTTTTGATATTATAATTATAGAGATACTTTTCCGAGAACGCTAGCGCCCGAATTTGCGCAGTGAATTCTTGAGAGAAGAGAGCTTGTGGCATTCAGTTGAAAAGAAGGACATTCGACTAACTTTTGGTAAAAGCCTTCGATCATTCGTGCGTGAAAGCTCGCAAACCGGCGCTGCTTTTTCTTTGGACATTTTCAGCAAGTCTCTCTCGATTTGATCTTTTTCTTTCAAAGAGTGCAATAGAAATAAAAAAATTCTATTTTCTCTTTTTAAAATCTTTATGGACTTTGAGTAGAAACGCAGATGGTCGAAAACATGTTTTCCGATATTATGTATTGGACGATGTAATAGAGGATAAATATAATAATAATATTAATAGTATTAATAGTAATATTCCCTTTTCTACATGTTTTTTATAATTAAAAATTAAAATAATTTTATCCGTCGATTTTTATAAGATATAATTATATAGCATAATTATACTATATAAATTATAATGTGGTAAAATTTATTCAACCTCTTTCAATAAAGAGAAGCAACAGAAAGAGAGGGAGAGAGAGAAAGAAAGAGAGAGAGAGAGAGAGAGAGAGAGAGCAACACAATTTTTTTCAGCGGCTGGAATCGTAGACTATAGTCTCTCGTAAACTGTCGAGATTAAGCTCTTGCGAACGGAGTCTGTTGGGAGGTTAGCAAGGTGAAAGGCGAAAAAGGGGGAAAGGGAAGGGGAAATGGAAAGCTTTCACAAACTGCGAGAGGAGAGACTGAAAACGGAACGCAAGTCTCCGGTGGGACTCCGTGAGCTGCGGCTCTTTCTCAACAAATTGTAATTATTGTTCCTGGATGCTCTGACGCTCAGCTGCTGGAGCTGCGAAATAGCTCCGCGTGTCTGCAACTGCAGACACTGCAGAGATATTTAGTCTCACTCGGTCGACTTCTTCATCAGCCGGCGCGTGAACCACATTTGCTACTCGCAGATCTGAAATTTGCTCAACAAACGCGATTGGATTTTGTACACTTTGAGAGTTTAGTCCACTTCGGAGAGTAAAAAAAATCGATTTTTATTTCTTTTTCTGAAAGTATGATGTCTGAAGAATATACCATATAAATTTTATTGAAAAATATGCAAAATTGACAAAATTATAAGACATTAATTAGGAAAGCGTGTCTTCAAATAAGCTTGCAAAATTTTAAGTTTTGAGTTTTTCTTAAAACAAACTGTTTTCAAAGTTGATGAGATATCTTTGAAAATTAATGGAGCCAATAACATCATTTTTTTCAATAAAAAAAAACTTTTTTTTGATAATTTTTTTTAACTTGATTAAAATTTAAAAAAATAATATTTTATATTTTTTTTTAATTTAAAAATAAAAGAATAATAAGAAAATAAATATTAGATATTTTAATAAAATTAAAATATCTAATTTAAAAAAAAAAAAATTAAATTAAATTTTATTTATTAAATTTAAAATAATTTAACTTAATTTTGCAATATTTAATTTTAAACTTTGTTGTTTTTTTTCTAATAAAATTAGGTTTAATATTCCTAAAATATTCTACGCAATAAAATTAAATCGAGTCTTCATTACATAATTACACGAAAATCAATATGTCACATCATCAAATCTTGTATTTTTGAACACGTAATACTCATTAAATAAAAAAGCTAAAAAAATTAAAAAAGCTAAACATTCAAAATTTAATAAAATATTGACATAGTGTTTAACATCAATAAAAACATATGTAAAACATTAAAAATCAATTTTTATTATTCTTTAGAAAAAATTATTAAAAATATTTTAACATAATTATTCATATTTCTGTGTGAGGTTGCTAGTCTCCCATCGGGCGTCTTTCCAGGTGGCGGATTGGGGAATGCTCGCCGGTTCGCTGGAGAGTACTGGGGAAATAAAATACTCGAGGTGAATCAAAATCAGCAACAAATATAAGCAATGGATAAAACAATTAAGGATATTATTACCCCAAGTGGTCTAGATTTTAACTTAGAAAAATCCACCCTCTAAAAAGGCAGGCCTCATGGATTCTAGGGGAGGTCAACTATTGTAAAAATAATTAAGAAAATGAAAGAAAAGTGAAAGATAAAAATAAAAATACCTCTGGAATAAGTACACAATCCACTAACCTTACACAATACTCAATCAAGGACTACTTTTGAGTAAACACAGACTAAGGAGTAACTCCTCCTGTAACGCTATCTCTAAATAGTAATGTTAACAATATAAATTACACACAAGAAAAATCACTAGCCTATAACTATTCATGGCAAAATGACGTAATACCAAAAAATAAAAGAAGAAGGAGTGTAAAAAAACCCTCGAAAATGAAAAGAAACAAAATAGAACTAGCAAAACTCAATATGCTGTCCCACTGTACAACCGATATCAAGCTCTACAAAACACAAACCAAAACTCTAAAAGTGAGCAAGTCATATGCCCAAAGCCGGAACCAATTTTTGTTACAGGAGTTAATTCCAGAGATCAAATCCCAGAGTTGAGACTAACGTTAGATAGAATTGTAAATAATGCAAATAAATACACTATGACAACACTCAAGTTTGACCACATCGTTAAAGTAATTTCAGCTGACATAGAAACATATAAGTTAATCAGGGACAACTTTATCAAACAAAATATTAACCATTATACACACCAATTAAAACAAGAAAGAATCTTTAGAATGGTATTCAGAGGGATCCATGCTTTAAAAAATATAACTATCATTAAAAAACAAATTAACAAGCTAAGGCATGAAGTCAGGAACATTGTAAACGTGCATCACAGAATAACTAAAGATCCCCTATTTCTTTACTTTATTGATCTTGAATTAAAATTGAGACATATGCGAAATTAAGAAACTGGACTATTCTATATATTTTTTTGAATCTTCTTACAAGAAAAAAGACATCGTACAATGCAAAAGATGTCAACGCTTGGGACACACTAAAAACCATGTGCCTTCGTGCCTTTTGATGTGTTAAATGCAGTGAATACCATCCATGTGCTTCTTGCACTAAATCGCCAAATACACCTGCCACTTGTGCACACTGCCAAGGCTTACACCTCACTAACTATAAAGGATGCACAAAATACAAAAAATACAAGAATTGAATTTTCAACTTACTCCAAAAGAAAACACGCTAAAAATGGCTAAAATAGGAAAACCTCACAAACTAAATTGCATCCTACGTAATCCAAGCAGTAGTCAGTCACTGTTAAACTCACCAAATGGCAAAATCACTACAAGACGCAGCTGATGCTATCAAAAATAAAGCATTTAGGGATAGGACCAGTCAGAACAATAATAATGATGTACCTACTTCTTTAGACCAACACATACTAAACATCATGAATCAGATGTTTGCACGATTCGAAACTACGATCGAAAGAATAGTTGACAAGATGATGGATCATCTTACGAATCTAGCAGCAACAAAACTAACTAAATAGCAATTGAAGAATTTCCTTATGGAACGCCACTGACTTATCTCTCAGGAGACAAGAACTTGATTCATTTATTAGATACAATAAGATAGATGTATTAATTGTCAAAATTCGGTTCACCTGTAAAAACTTCCTAAAAATTTCTGGATATGCTGTCTATCTCACACATCACCCAGGTAACTCCCACGGAGGCACTGCAACTCTAATTAAAGAGAAAATTGATTAATGAAATAGAAAAGTATGAACATGACAATTTCCAAGCAACCAGCATAGTAATCTCTTCCTACAGCTTACCACTTAATAATATCAGCTGCTTATTGTTTTCCTAAACACGCAGTCAATCAAAATCAATTTAGCGAATATTTCGAGACTTTGGAACACAGATTTATAACAGGAGAAGATTGGAATGCCAAACACCTCTCTTGAGGCTCACGCCTCATCTCCCCCAGAGGCCGACAATTAAATGCCGCTTTGACTTATACAAATCTTCGAAGCGTTTCTACTGCGCACCCAACCTACTGGCCATTTAAATAAAATCTCCTGGATTTCTTTATTATAAAAGGCAACTCTCAACTATCTGCATATAAAACCCGCGACTGATTTATTCTCAGATCACTTATCTATCATACTTACATTAAGCAGCGTGGCCATATTTAAATTTCCTAGGCATACTCTATCAAATAAACGCACGAACTGGGAAAAGTTTCGAGAAATCATTGAATCTACGATTAAACCTAACCTACCTTTAAGACTTTGACTGAAATAGAAACAGCAGTTGAATATATTTAGATGTCAGCCTGAATATTTTAATCCAAAATGCAGCCTGGTTTTTTACGCCACTTACATTATTTCAGGAGTCATCTGCAAATCAGTATGAAAATCCCTTTTTTAATAAAAGATAATATTGCGGACTGCAGAAGACTACGAAAACTACGGCAAAATGCACGAAATCCACAAGAGAAACCTCAATAGATGCTCCAGACACCTGTCATCTCAAATTAAACAACTTAAACATACATCTCTACAGCAATACCTGCAAGAACTGTCACCTAACGAAATCACTGTTTACTCTCTGGAAGACCACTAAGAGGTTCAGGCAGCCTAAACAACTAGTCCCGCCACTGAAAAGATCAAATAGAGGCTGGGCCCGTAATGATGAAGAAAAGGCTGCTCTCTTTGCTCTAAAAAGTATTTATTTCATTCCAACCAGCTGAGAACCTAGACGGGCAAGAAATGTTAAACTACCTCGAGTCTACTCACCAAATGTTTCTTCCTATTAAGAGCATCTCTAAAAGAAGTAAAAAAAGCAATTAGCGCATTAAAAAATTAAAAAGGCTTCCGGATATGACCTTATCTCTGATAAAGTTTTGAAAGAACTTCAAAAAAAAGCTTCAAAAAAAATCATCTTTATTGTCTCTATAATTAACGCCATATTACGCACTGGTTTCCGGGCCAATGGAAAATAGCACAAATCCTTATTCTTAAACCGGAAAAATCTGCCAACGTGAAATCTTACAGGTCTATAACTCTACTATCAATACTTTCTAAGATTTTTGAATAAATTCTACTTAATCGCTTAAAACTTTACTTGAATGAAATCATCCCAGAGCATCAATTCGGCTTTCATCAACAGCATGAAACTATTGACCAAATACACAGAGTAGTCAACATCATCCGCAATAGAAAACCGCAATAGAAAAAAAACTATAGTGTTTAGTTGATTTTTTTAACATCAGGCGTTCGACAAAGTCAAATTTCACGTGATCTCCAAGCTTTACTCAATTAATTCGGAGATTCCACAAGGCAGCGTCCTGAGTCCAGTATTGTACCTCATACACTGCTAATCTACTCACCAAGCACAACGTAACCACATGGACATATGCCGATGATACTGCCCTCCTAGCTATACATGAGAGTCCACAGTTGCTTCCTCCGAGAAAATATAAACCGCATAGAAGCATGGTACAAAAAAATGGAGAATAAAAGTCAACGATAGCAAATCCATACACGTGACATTCACCCTACGGTAGGAGAACTTCATCTATTCGGCTTAATGGAAACCCTATTCCTCATACCGATGCTGCCAAATATCTTGGACTCTACCTAGACTAAAAACTAACCTAGCAGAAGCACATATGAACCAAAAGAAAACAATTGGACACTAAAATTTGCAACATGTATTGGTTCACTGGAAGAAAATCTAAACTAATAATCTAAAAAGCCATTATTAAACCATATGGACCTACGGTATCCAACTATGGGAGTCAGCAAATAATTCAAACATTGACATCTTAGAACGATTTCAGACAAAAACTCTTAGATCCTTATTAAACATCTCCTGACATATCAGTAACCTCTTCATTTGTCATGATCTCCACGTACTTTTGAGAGACGAGATCCAAGCACATAGCACGCGCTATTTGACGCGATTTGCAGAACATCCGAACGCACTCACTAGTGGTCTAATAACTTAAAGTCAAAAATTTTCTAAAATCAAGAGACCTAACGTGGTTCTTGATGTGCATTGCAGATCTCCTAACATATGTTCGATTAACTAATGGAAGTCAATGGACCTCTCTCCCTGCTTTGATACTAGCGTTAGCGGTAGCAGCCTGCCCAGTTGATTAATGCAGATCTGCAATGGCAAATCTGCAGATGGCAACATCGCTGTCATAGAGATAAGAGAAAAAAAAAGAAGAAAAAAATTATTCGTATTTTTAGAATAAACTGAATTCTTAAATCTATTATTAAAAATTATTTAAAATTGCAGAAGTAATTATATTGAATGGGCAATACACTCGAAAAAGTAGTCTAGCAATTACAGTAACAATTTTCTAGGAATAAAAAATTAACTGAAATAGATAAATGATTAGTAAATACTGTGATGGCATGTTTTGTACTTAATGAATCTAAATAATACAGACAAAATTTATATTGGAACTGTTAGAAAAATTTAGAAAGAAAGTCTTTCTTTATAGGGCCTATTTATATTAAGACTTATCTACTTAAGGTTATCATAAAAAGTTTGACGTATAATACACAAAAAATTTTTTTTTTATAAAGATTAATTTTAGTTATATGGAAACTTACATTTATTCAATGCAGTGATTAATATTTGGCAATGGAACTCAAACTTGCCAGAAGAAATTACTAGAATTTGCTGCTATAAATTCTATACGTTACAAACAGTTGTGATACCTACAAATCTTTCTACATCAGCAAAACTTTTTTTGAATATATAAAATACTCTGTATAATAATTCAATTTAAAATATGACGCTATAATTTATTCATCGTATACTATATATAAATTAATTCTGTTTTACATAAATTTCTCTAGAAATATTTGGTTTAATTCGTTTATTATATATTATTATTAAGATTAAATTTCACTGAAATTTAAAAAGATGCTTTGATTATGCAATAGTAACAAAAAAACAGTTAAAATAAAAAAAAATATATATTTCTTATGTTAATATTGTTTAAAAAGATCAAATAAATAAATTCAAATTATAAACAGTATTTAAGTATTACAAAATAATATGGTTTTTAACATCTTTATAAAATAAAGTTATAATTAAAATTTTTCCTACTTTATAATAAAAATTTTTAGTTGTGAATATTTTCTGACATCAGTTGAAAGAAACACAAAATAAATTATAAGAAGATTTTGGGTTAGATATTATAAGTATTATATACTATAAGTATTTTACTACAATTTTTAGTAAATAATTTTTAAATAAATAAGCAAATCTAAGTTTTGCACAAATATTTTTTAAAGTTTTATTAATATATGTAAAAAAATTCATTTTGCTGGCAATGTTTTTTTTGTGAAATTCGTCAATAATATTGTTACAACATGCTTTACAATTTTCTATAAAAATCAATACAAAGTTTAAATTTAAATAATTTTGAAACCATTTAAGAGAATTGTACTTAGATTTTGCACAAATACTCAGATCGTAGAAATAATCTATGAAATTTTCATGCTTTTTTTTAATATTTTGACGTATGCCATATGACACTGACATATGACGTATACATTTTAAAAATTCATAATGTTTAAATCTTCGAATTGCTGATTTATTCGCAAAATAAACAATATTAATTTTTCGTTTCGCGCATTTGCTTTGCTTTTCAAACGTTTTTGAAGAATGTCCTTCGAGAAAACTGATGCGCTTATCGCAAATCTCTGAGTTGTGCGTCGTGCATTCCCGTAGATGGAGAGGATGGCGAAGAGAATGCTTCTTTCATCCGAGGATTTTCTAAAGACAATATGTAGGGTTGCGAACGGCAAAACAACGAACTTCAAATGCAAATAAAAGGCCACAGAGCGCCCGCTTCGAAAGGCTTAATCGGCTTTATGTTACTTCTTCCCTGCCGTAAGCCGATCTTCTCTATGCAGACGCGCGCGAAGACATTGCATCGGATGGCTATCTGGCACTGTTTACTTTTACAAATCACGCACGCTGCTTTTTTTATTTGCTTGTGTAGTATAGTTCCCATAAATGTTCTCAAATTCCCATAAAATTTACTTTAAATCACGAGAAGATTATATTCAGTACCAAAATTAATATTAAATTAAATTAAGAGCTCAGTAGTAGTATAAATATTATAATATATTATAAATATATTTATAATAAATATTAGTAATATAAATATATTTTAGTAGTATAAAAAATTGATGATTTTTAAGAATTTTTTTAAAATAATATTAGAAATATTGATCTTTATGGCATTTAAAAATTGTTTTTATTGATGTTTAAACAATACGTTAGTATTTTAAAATTTAAAAGTATTTTGAAATAATAATAATAATTATTATTTAGCTATAATTTAAGTATAAAAATAATATTTAGTTTTTATTTTGTTCACTTCGATCATTCACGCGTAGCGTGTTCAAAAATGCATGATTCGACGATGTCACATGCTATTTTTCATGTACTTGTCTAAAATGAACAAATTTGATCTAGTTTTATTCTATAAGATATATTTTTGGGGTACTAAATCTATATTTATAGATGTCACAAAAATTTTCTGTCTTTTGTTAAAACTATTTGTAACACGTAGAATTTATAGCAGCAAATTCTAATAATACTTTCTAGCAAATTTAGGTTCCATTGTCAAACATGAATCACTGCATTAGATAAATGTGAGTTTCCATATTGCAGCTAAAACAATCTTTGTGAGAAACAATGTTTCTGTGTATCATAGTCACATTTTTTATGTCAACTAGATTAGTCTTAACATGGCTAGGTGCTTCAGAAGTTTCCTTTTAAATATACAGATGTTTTTTTATAAATTTTTTTAACATAATTTAGATTAATAAATTTTGTCTCTGTTATTTAGATTGATTAAGCGCAAAACATGCGTGCAATATCATAATATTTGCTAATCATTTATCTACCTCAATTTATTTTTCACATCTAAAAAACTGTTGCTGTAGTTCCAAGATTTTTTGAGCGTTTCTCGCAATTTTGGACAATTTTTGTTAAGAGATTTAAGAGCTCAGTCTACTCTAGCAGTGTAAAGATTTTGTTAAAATATTTTTAGAATTTTTTTTTAAGAATATTAGAAATTCACCTTTTCGACGTTTTACATATGTTTTTATTGATGTTTAAACAATATTTTATTAAATTTTGGATATTTAGCTTTTTTTTGTTCAATATGAGAATTTGTGAATAACGTGTTAAAAAATGTATTATTTGATACTAAATATAATTTTATTAGAAAAAAAATAAAATACTGTTATTTTAAAATTACATACTTCAATTTTGCTAAAATTGTTTTATTTTTTGAAAATTGAGAAATATTAAATATTAATTTTTAAAATTTTAATTAAGTTTAGTATTTCCCAAAAATTCTTTCATTAAAAAAAATAAATAAATAAATAAGTAAATAAGTTTGATTTATTAGTTTTCAAAAGATATCCATCGCATCAACTTTGAAAATAATGGTTTGAGAGAAACGCGTTTAAAGTTTTGCAGGTGCATTTGAAGATCCTCCTATTCAAAGTCTTATAACTCCGTTATTTTTTTTAATTTGTCAATAAAATTTGAAAGACTTATTCTTCAGATATTTCAGAAAATGTATAAATAAAAATTAATTTTATTTTTTTACCTTCTAAAGTAAACTGGACTCTTAAAAGCAAGAGATTGTATTGCGTATTCGTGTATAGAAACAAAGCTTCACGTTTATAACGCTTTATTTTACGAATTACAGACAATAATTTTGCGAAGCGAGGGTGGTAATCTTTCCGGTAACGAAAAGCAGCGGCAAAATTGCGCATATCCAGAACTAATGCGCGTTATTATATTACTTTTACTCGCGCGTGGGGCGTTGCGATGTTTCAGAATGCAATTATGCCACAGGCGAGACACGCGCGGCATATCCCGCGAAATAAATTATGTTTCGCAAAATAGATTTTCGCTACATTCACAGGTAAATTCGACGAATTAATCGTGTTGTTCTTGCAGAAGCACACACAACCACGATGGAAATATTTCTCTTCTAATTATCTACATACAATCGCGCTGCGCGTGTAACAAGTAACAAATTAATAATATAAATCAAATATAATTTGTATTTAATCTAATAATAAATATAATAACAATTGCATGTTTGTATGAAAATTTTTTCATGTGTGCTTATATATACAATATATATACACAGGGTGGCCTATTTTAGCCAGACTATGAAGTCTTATAAGAAATTTAATTCTGAACAAAAAATTTCTTGTAAACATGGGTCGAAAAATGATTCCTTAAGAAGTCATCGCTCGAAAACCTCTGAAATCGTAATTATTTTACACATCGTGATTATTTTTCCAAATATCATGGAAAATGTGCGCTTTTAAACAAAAAGTACCGATAACAAAAGTTGTAGAAAATTAAATTATATATATAAATTTTAAATGATTGTAGTACGTTTCATAGGTTTTGAGATAACCAGTTTCAAATGTACAAAACAATTTTTTTTTGCTATCCACATAGTTTTTTAAAGATTCTCTCCATTTAAAAAATATTCTATCGTGCTATTTTAATTTAAAAAAAAGAATTGTTTTATTTTTATGAAAAAAAAGATTTCTGTTTTATATTTTTATTGATTTTTTTCCAAGAATTTTATTAAGTTTCATCTTCTTTTTATTTTATTTTTCAAAACTTATGGAACGTAGTACAATCATTTTGATCTCATTTAAAAGATAATTTAATTCTCTGGAACTTTTGTTTCGGTATTTTTATTAAAAAACGCATACTTTCCCTGATATTTGTAAAAACATATAAAATAATCGTGATTTCAAAGATTTTTGGATGCTAACTGTTTAAGGAAGCATTTTTCGACCCATGTTTATAAGAAATTTTTTGTTCAGAATTAAATTTCCTATAAGATCTCAAAGTCTGGCTGGAACGTTCGGAGCCACCCTGTATATATATATATATATATATATATATTTAATGCTTTAGTAAAAGAAAATTAATTTTTTATTTTAAAATTATAAAATAAGAAAAAATATTTTTCTTTTACTAAAGCTTTAAAAAAATGGTATCTTTTTTCTAATGTGTCACAAATATTGATAAAATTTAATGCAATTTTTATTATTATTTTTTTTATTATAATATTCCAAGTGAGTGCGAAAAAATATAACGCAATCAATCAATGATGTGTTTACAAATTTTTATATGTATATGTTATGCATGTATTCTTATGTGTTCTTGTTAATATTTTTACATCGGTACCGATACGATTATATTGTGTTATAATAATGATAAATATTCAAACATATATTCACATATACACAAAGATATCTTTTGTACATATATGTGTGATAATATATTTTGTACGAAAATTCTAGTATAAGAAGCATATATCCCTGTAATTTGTATTCAATCTGATATCTCAAATGTGGTAAGCGGCTCTTCTACCTTTTTTACGAAACTTTCCTATCCTTAAAACGCGTCCACATTGTCGTCGGCGATCCCATCGTCGAGCGATACCGAAAGTCGGCCAGTGCCATTATGCAGCGTTTTAATCCTATTATAACAGTTAATTACCGTCTGGTGGCCGTTAGCGAAACACGAACAATGAGAGGAAAGAGAGGAAGAACTCGACACCTTTCTGTAAGAATACCATTTGTTTCTTCTTCCATTTTAAGCTCGCAACCTTTTATCTTTCGACGAAATAAAAAGTGGCGCGTCTAATTAACGATCGCCCTTTGCTCATTTTTTGACACGAGCTGAAAAAGCAGAGATCAAAAACGTAGAATTCAAAGAGATTTATTTCAAAAATGTTTCAAAAAGTCAAGCATGTAAGAGAAATGTGTACAGGAATATACCATATATATATAGGGTGTCCTAGACCCT
>JBCEZV010000022.1:347236-359531 GCA_039654365.1 Cataglyphis livida
ACCATACAATTTTTGTTCAAAACGCTTTTCTCTCTAAAATGCTTAGTTTTTGGAAGAAAAGATTTATTTAAATTGTGTTAAAAAGAGAGATAAAATATATTGTTCAATGCAGCAGATTTTTTCTCTTTTTACTTTATAGGAATAAAATCATTTTTAACGAAATATTATTCGTCTTTTATTTTGAAAAATAGAAATTTCCTACAAATAAAATAACAAAAAATTTGCGAAAATATTTGCATTAGGAAACTATTAGCCTGAATATTGTGAACACGAAAAAAAGAATTTTGCTTTTTTTTTTAAGTGCGTACTCGCGGAAAACAATACTATCGCTTACATTGTTGCTGCTATACCATATCTGTCTGCAATATAACGCGAATATAATAGATCTGTGAAACAAAAATACAGTTTTTTATTCTTGCTACGTAATGTTTTGATCCAGGTTTGTCGAGGAAAAGTGAATCGGGGACACGAGGATATTTTCTCGCGCACGAAAGGATTATGTATTCGAATCTCATGGTGGAAGGAGTACGCGGGAGCATAGATTCCGCTATGTAATCCCTCGAAATTAAAATTTTAAGACGCGTCAGTTCGTTGTGTCCCCTTCTCCTTTCTCTTTCCTTCCCTTCTCGTGCCGTTAAGTTTTTTCTCGATTTTAATCCCCGGCCGACTTCTTATACTTCTCGTTCGAGATGCGTACTCATTAGATAAACCCGTACAATCTCTTTTCTTCGTACTTTTCAACAAACGCAACCCTCGACATCCCCCTTCCTCCCACTTTCGTGCCACCATTCATCCTCCGGTTCATCTTTCTCGACACCACTGAAAGACATGTTTTTGACGTGTCTTTTTGTCTCGAATCGGTCGTCGAACTCGCCCTTGTCTGGCTACTTGCAAATTATTACTACTTCGGCCATGTTTTTTTTTCTTTTAAAAGCGCTTATTTAATTAATTAATCTTAAATATAGATTTGATGGAAATGTTTATATGTCTTATATATTTCTTAAATTTTTTATATCAACTTAAAAAAATTTTGTTGAATAAGTAATCAAATATTTTTTTGTACTCTATATTACAATTTTGCAAAATTCTTTAAGGTAAAAGCTTCTATAGTTTTTTATATATTTGTGGTTTGTAAAGCACTTATTATAATCAAATAATAATTTTTATATGTATATACATGATATTTCTAAATAAATGCGAAAAATTTTAGGAGATGATTCTTTGTCGAAAGTTAAGGAGAGTCTTTCATATAAACATATATTTTTATATTCCTCTCTGAAAATTAAATTTTTATTCTTTTTTTTTTCAAATTTTGGACAAGTTAGAAAAATAAAATTTGGACATTTTCCATTGGTGGAAAAGATACTTATTAATATTTTTTTTATTCTTTTTGTATCATTATAAGGAGATGAAACTAAGAACTTTTATATAATTTTTTATTATTACTTTTTTATTACAACGGACCAGAATGTGATTATCTAAAAATATGCGTTCAAATATTTGCTCCTTTTAGAAACTTTTTTCTTTTTTTTTATAAAATCAATAATTTTCAAGAAAAAAAAATGTTATTATGCACCTTGTTAAATGGCATAAGTTTCAAATTACAAGAAGTAGAATTTTAGAATAAAAAAGCAAGCAAAATAAAGTTTTAGTGTTGAAAAAAAAATGAAATAAAAACCACAAAATTATAATTAAAAAAAAAAACCTATTTCTCACCTTCTCCTTTGAAAAAGTGTAACTCCTCAGGGAGGGAGAGATATACTTCTATATCCCTATATAGGAATATATGTCTATCTAAAATGATCATACTTAATTTTCGATAAATAATCATTCTTTAAAATATTTTGCATTTATTTAAAAACACCCTATATATTTAAAATTGTTTTTAGATGTTAATAAATTATTTCTTTTTGTACAGAATATGTACGTATATTAATTTAGAAGGACTGTAACATTTAATAAAGCAGACTCATGAATAAATAACCAATCTGTAATATTAGATCGCGCCACTAAGTCAAGTAAATGAATTTTAAAGTCGATAAAATTCTATATAAATCTATTAAATAATATAATTAATGTATACCATCATTTATGTATATATTTATAATTTTTTAATTTTTTTTCAATTATTCCAATTTATTATAACTTAATCTAAATCATAACTTATGACATTTCCGGTGAATATGAAGTTTGATATTAATAGAGTATTATAATTACTGATATATTATGTTTGATTATATTATATTGTTTATATTATATTATGTTTGTAGTATTTTATGTATTTTAATCTCGAAAAACTAAGATTCTTATTAATAATTAATGTAAAAAAACGTTTTTAAAAGTTAATATTCTACAAACTATCCAGTACGTGATAAAAAATTGTAAATTAAAAATGTAAACAATCGTCAAGAGAGCGATTATTAATTTTACAATCAGCTAACATTTGTTAGAAGCAATAAAATTTTATATTTCACGAATCCTTAATCTGTTCGCTTGATTGTATAATTACTGGTTTTTAACCAGTAATTAAAGATGTCATTAAAAAGTGACAGCCGTATATTTTTGTGAAATTCAACGCTCGCGCCGAGTATGCTCGCTTAATAACTTTGGTGTTGAAAGTTTGCGTTTCGCTTCTTTTGCAATGTCGTCGTTGTCGTCGTCGTTCCTTTTCTCTTTTCGGCTTCCTTTCACAGGTCGGTAAGTCGTAGGATTTAAAAGGGCTGTTCGAGGGCTTAAGTTTGCCGCTTAACGGATACAGAACGAGAGTGGCTGCGCAAAGAGGAAGTGCTTCGCGTTTGAAACGGCGATTTGTAGGTCAGGCAAAAGCCTGGTGAAACTACGAGTATCCCCAGATTCCGGAATTCACAATTGTGCTTTATATAATGGGGCGTTGTTATTATGCTTAACAATGTAGAATTGTACAAAACTATCGGTATTGTGCTAGTGGCCCAATTAAGTTTACTGCAGGTAAAAGATTTTTTTTTATGAAAGGAGGAAATAAAATAAAGCAGAAAATACAACGAAAAAGTTACAATAATATTTATATTTGATGGCTTTATTAAAAATATTAAAATCTTTTTTGAAAATATATCTGGCGTTAATTATCTAAATTTAATGATTACGCAATAATATAATATTAATTATAAATAATGAGAATTAATAATTGTATGTAATTAATGTAATTTATATTTAATAATTATTAATAAGTACGTATCTAAATTTGTTTATGGTAACAAATGTAAATATAATTAAAATCTATTATCGTTACCACACACATATCTTATTTTTGTAATTGATGTATTTGCAAATAATGCGATGTTATACAAAGTGTTCTATAATTCGCGGATCACCCATGATGTGCATATAAAGAATGTCAAAGTGAGTAGGAAGTTCCTTTACCATTTTACGATTTTCCTAATAATTATTGAGATATTCATTAAAAATGATCGGCCAATCCGCGCTTTGTATAAGCGCGCGACGAGAAAAGACGCGATGAGAAGAGTGTTTTACACGCTCATACGTAGCCTTCATAAAACGTTCCTCCCACCATTTTACCGCGCGCATAGTATCACATTACAGTAGGACGTCTCTTCTCGTCGCGCGCTTATATAAGGTGCGGATTGGCTGATCTTTTCTAATAAATATCTCAATAATTATTAGGAAAATCATAAAATAGTAAAAGGACTTTCCTACTTACTTTGACATCCTTTATATGCACACCATCGGTGATCCGTGAATTATGGGACACCCTATATATGATAAAATGATTTATTCTAGGAAAAATGTTTTTTTAATTTTTATTAAATATTTTTGAATATATTTTGCACACACAATATATGTTCACATAATAAAAAATTAGAACATTGCATAGAAAGTTCAAGAGACATTTCATTAAGAAAGTTCTTTGTTCAAAGTTTATTAAAAGAAATGCATATCTACAAGGAACTCTGAGACTTATGACATATTTTATTGTATGTATAAAGCAACATCACTGACAATAAGTGAAATTGTATTTAGCATACATGGGCTTCTCGTGCATTTACCTCCATCCAAAGAGCCGCCTATAGGATCGTCCAAATCGCATTCGCAGGGCGTTTAATTAGAGAACGATGTACGATCTCATCCCATGTTTGTTGGCGGGATAACGCCGGGGGTGACACGCGCTTGTCGCGTCTCTCTCTTTTGCCCAATGCGAATACCGAATTATAAGGGTAGGTAAATAGTCGGAGAATCTTGTTGTGTGCGTACGGGCGATGTGTTTGCACGCGAGCAAGCGAATATTAAGTTTCCCCTTCCCCTCTCTTGGTATAAGAGGATACTAATACGCGACTGCACAGCGAAGGGAATCAAGCGTGAACACACACACACACACACATACACACACACATACATACACATACACACATACATATACATATATAGACACATGCAAAGAGGCGCCGGTAAATACGGTGGTTTATGCAGAAGGTGCGGAAGGAGCAGTGGTTGCCAACTAACTTTTTACTTTGAGGCTTTCTTTCTTATACCTGTGTACTGAAAAAATATACTAAACTCTAAAAAATTATTTATTTAAATACTTGCAGAACATTTTTCAATCAAGCAGCAAATATGTTAAATTAGTAAAATATAAAAAATACATTTTTATTTGCAAATAAAAGAAAGAATTTATTTTTTATTTTTATTATACTAAATTACTTCCTTTAAAAAAGTATGTTTTAATTTTTGGCTGTTTATTTCAAAAACACAAATTTTCTTTATTTCAATAAATAGTTTTTTATTTTTATATAAATATGTTTATATATTAAAATCTTAAATAATTTATTTTAGAAATTAATAATTTTTATCACATGCTATTAATAATATATATTTAATATAATTAATATTTATTATATAACAAAACGTTTTTGAAAACAAAGTATACAAATATACTTATTTAAGTAAAAAAAAAATTAACAAAATGTATTTATTTGACTTAAAAAAATTTTATTTAAAAAAAAAATTTTATTTTTGTTTGTGTTTGTAACCGTGAAACTCAATGTTTTTATAAAATTTAATAGTCGATATATTTTTTAATTACCACGTATTATTTTTCTATTCGTAAAAAGGAATTCAATATTTTATTGCTCGCGTTATAACAATCTGTCGTCTGTTATTTTTGATAATTTTAAAATGAAAATTTTAAACGCGAGGTAATTTTTCAAAGCAATATCATTTTTGAGGGAGATTTGAAAATAAATGCGTTGATGAAAATCCTTCCTGCTCGCTACTTAAAATGAGAGATAAAACTCAAATATTCATAACAGAATATAGCACAAAAATAATATTTCGTTATTTAAACTACATCGTCGCAAAAGCAATATCGTTAATATTTTTCGTTTGAATAATACATGCTACTTTCTTTCGGTAAAATAAATTCGATGAATATTACGGTTTGCGTATCCGCATTTCATAATTCTCAGTAAAAAAAAAAATTTTTAATAAAATACAGAAATATGTTATTTTCAGTTTTTATAATCTCGCTATTTTGTAATTTCGTAATTTTATGATTTTTTTTTATGAGAGATCGAATATGCTTTTTACGCTTGTAATAATATATCCGATTATATATTTTGAATTAAATTTCCCGTCATAGGCACACCCATTCTTCCAAGTTCAAAGTCCGAGGGGAACCGGGAGGACACGCGGTGCTTGCAAACGCATAATTGCAGATAAACCGATGGACGTGTTCGTGCAACTTCGCGCCCTGCACACGCGACCGGAAGGCTTTAACGGCATGAAGAAGTGCATCCAGAGTTGCTGCTCTGCTGTTCGAGAACGCGGTGGCGAAAGGGACGAGCGTGCCTAAAGTGCATGGGCAAACGAATCGGTAATCTCTGGAGGGGGGGAGGGGGGAGGTAGAAGGGATAGGTTAGATGAAGTTCGAGATGGTCGAGGGGAAGAGGGCACTTGAGGGGATGGATTACGGGTCAAGAACGGGGGGTTGGAGGGAATATTACCGACAGGCGGAGTCGAGTGATTGTGTAAATCAAGAAGGCACTTAGAGCGCTCGAAATTCCGCCCTACGAAGCTTCCAGTCCAATTCGCCGCCGAGGATTACGCAGACGATTCCCTTCGAGCACAATTCCATATTCCAATAATGATTTCTTGCATGACAATTTCGTGTTAGAAAAAAAATAATACTAACATATTATTCGAAACATTATTTATTTTGTAACTTTTTTTTATAAACTGTGTAATATTTTTTATTAATTAAGTTATGTGTATATATATATATATATATATATATATATATATATGAAAATAGGTAAATAAATAAATAAATAAATATATAATAATTTAATAAAATTTAATCAATAAAATATACATCTTATATGCAAAAAATCTTATATGCAAAAAATAAGTTATGATAAATTATTGTACAATGTTATCCGCTGCAATTCCGGCAGATTCCATAACGGATTTAAAGTAACTTTTTATCAAATGATTAAATACATTTTAATTATCAATTAAATATTTACATATAACTGCATCAAATAGACTAATCTTATGTTAGACATAATAAAAATGATTATTCCGTATTATTCCGACATTCAACTATTTAAACTTAAATATTTAATTTCAATCAGCTTTGATGTCAATTACTTATATATAAAACTTATGCATATGTAAAAAACTTCAATAAATGGAAAATGATAATAATTTAAATTATCATTTGCTGTTTTCTGCGGGGAAATTCTTTCGCAAATTTCTTTTGTTTGTCCTTTTTTTCTAATTCCCAGCAAGAGAGTGCGTTTCTATTGTCAAACTAGTCATGTACAAGCAGTTTCCATCTTCGTTTTTCGCGCGCAAATACAATTACACGAGCGGGGAATCTCCCCATCGGGCCCCTTCAGCTTTTTTCATTCGTTCATCTCAGATAAGTCGTTTGCGATAACTTTATTTTCTAGTAAAGTTTCGCCTCGTGCAACTTCCGGTCATTTGCTGACTATCGCTTTCGGCCGCTACTTGTTCCTCGTTCTCTTAATCGAGTATTGTTGGCTTTTACGAGGAAAGTAATTTAAATTATGAGATCGAAGAATACATCAGAGTTTAATCTATTTTAGAAAGTGAAAAAAATTGATTTTTTGTTTACATTTTCTGAAAGTATGATGTCTGAAGATGTCTTTTACATTTTATTAAAAAATTCGCTAAAATTAACATAGTTATAAGACTTTGAATAAAATGCCTTTAAATGAGTCTGCAAAACTAAAAAACAAATTTTTTTTCTCAAAATACTATTTTTAAAATTAATGTATTGGATATCTTGAAAATCAGTAGACTAAATAATTTTATTTTTTTGAAAAAAAAAATCTTTTTTAAGGCGAAGAGGAATATTGAACTTAATTAGAATTTAAAAAATTAATATTTAATATTTTTAAGATTTTTGAAAAATGAAAATGTGTCACCAAAATTAAACATTTAATTTTTAAAAGATACTACTTGTTATTTTTTTTATCTTTTTTTAAAATGAAATTAGTTTCGGTATCCTAAATTACCTACGGAATATTCTATAGAATAAATTCAGACAATTATATGACAATTACAGTTCATTTCAAACAATTGCACGAAGCGCAGACTATCATACCGAAATGTCATTCCGTCCAACCCGGAATTATTTAAAAGCTACATATTAAAAAAAAGTACTTACGTACTGTATAAATATCAATAAAAATATATTTAAAACAATAATAAGATCAATTTCTAATATTTTTCAAGAAAAAATTCTAAATTATCAAAAAAAAAAAATCAATTTGTCATACTGCTAAAGACTAGATTTTTAAATACTTGTCGATTTCGCGAATGCTTTGCGAAAGATAGCGCGAGCGTGACATTTTCACTCTCAAGTCCACTTCACTTTCCGCGAATATTGCTCTAATGAACGATGAACGTCAATCAACGTACACAACATTTACCGCGATATGAAAATTATTCTGACGGTTTCCGTCTCAATTCTGAAGAATGTAACGCGATTCGTCACCGGCAATGTGTTCCCTTAAAACGACGAAAAGGATTTATGAAGTCTACGTTTCGCTTTCGCAGATAAGACGGAAATCGAATCTGTCGTCCGCACGCTCGCGCCTATACATAGTACGGATCATTGATATATGTCCGATCTGAAGAATCTATTCGCGTGCACGCGATTAAAGGATCGTGCTCGATCAAGAGGTGTAAGGAAGAGGGAAAGGCTATGAAAGCGCCATTAGGAAGAACAATGAGCGATTCATAGGAAGAATTGGCATGGACGAGAAGAAAGAAGGCCGTAAGGAGAACGCTTGGAAGATTATGAGAAATTGAAAAGAAAGTAAATGATATACGGAAGAATGAAATAGGAATTTGTGGTTTCACGCGAGAACTCAAGACACAACGATCTCATTTCTTTGATGCGGTTGATTTAAGATTAATGCGCAAAACGTTAAAGGCAGATCCGCATAATCTGACATAAAAATTTTTATTGCAAATTTTTAATTTTTTTTTTTTTTTTTTGTAATGAAAACTGTGAATTATAAATCTTGTGAATCATTAAGTCACTAAAATATGCAAAACTAAAATTCATAGCAAAACTTTTGTTATTTATTAAAATTTCTGTGAAGTTTCGTCCTGGAGAAATTTCTAAAATGTAAATTTTCTCTTCTTAAAAATTCGATTTATCATCTAATGAAACACCAAATATATAAATATATATGTACATGTACGTCATATATTTCTAGTGTTCTGTGTCAGCTGCACTTAATCCAAGCAAATACAAATTCACGAAGCTTTATATCTGTGTTATATGACGCCGAATGTCTTTATGTCGTTTTACGCTGCTTAACATTTTGCTCTTCGTCACGAATTAATGCAACGCGATGCCATTTCTAGTTCGTAGGTTGAATTATATCTTTAGACAAAAGTTGTGATAATTAAATTGATATTAAACTGATTAATCGTGCGACTGTAAGCTATGAACAAATCGAAGAACAGTCATATTAATTCGGATTAATATTTTTGGCGTTTATAAAACCGCGCGAGAATTGTTCGAATAAAGTGGAAATTTCGAAAGTCGTTATCGGAAAATTAATACTCATTAGTCTATATTACCGTTTTAATAAATCAAGTCGAATGCGATATGCATGGGTAAACGGTACGCGAAATGTGATATGAGATGAAGCGAAAATTCATTTGCAAATTTTTTATCTGATGCAATGTAATGAGTTGTAAGAAAATTAATTAGCGAAGGTATTAAATATCTTCCAAGTAGGTTTGAATTTTGTTTGTATGATTTCGAACTCTCTATGATTACTTCAGAAAAAAAGGTATTTTTAAGTAAATGTAAACTTCGACAAGATAGTCTCGAACCCTTTATGAGAACTTCGAAAAACAAGAGCACTACTTCCAAGCAAATTCGAATCTGATTAATTATATTCGAATCTTTTATCAATATTTATGTATGTGTATGTGTGTGTTTTGTTGTAGGCATAGGTGGAATAGATGTATATATATATGTATACACACAATTTATAAATTTCATCACGAGGACAAAGCAACTTACAATACCTAAGTTTCTAGTTTTTATTTAATAATTTTAACTTTTGCTGTATGTTATGCAAGCTGTATCGCAGTGACTTTCATAAGCTTCGTAATCCTATCTAATGTTTGATCTCGTCTCAGATTCTGCCAAGTCGCCGGGAAAGCCGAGTTCTGGACCGGTTCACACGTCCTCCGTTAGTAAATACCTGTTCTGCCACGAATGCATTCTGCAGGGATGCCGCTTCTCTCTCTCTCTTTCTCTCTCTCTCTCTCTCTCTCTCTCGCTCTTTCTCTCTCTCTCTCTCTCTCTCTCTCTCCTGTTTACAGAAATCTCGACTTTGCACGCGCGCTCTCACTCTCGTCAGATATCGTGCCGTAGAGTTGCTAGGGCCAAGCAATTTGTTAATGGCGATGATTTAGCAAAGCGGATTAAAACAACGTCGTCTCAGCGGCGCAACATTTATCAACGTTAAGTCGCATCCGCAAGTCCAATGACAATACGAGCTCATGCAAATGATCGACTGTACCTTAATAGACACAATTGTACTTGCGGAATCAGCGAAATTACGTCTTCTTTCGAGAAAAAATCGATCTATTTTTTCTTCAAATTTTTTTTTTATTTGTTGAAATTTTTTTTTATTTTTTGAAACTCGTATAATGTTTTTTAATGAGCTAATAATAATAGAAATTGAATTTTTAATAATATATTTATTATTGTAGCTCACAAGTTTAAAAAAAGAAAATACTTAGAGAGTCGATGATTTTCTCTTAAAAAATTAAGCGAAAATATTTTAATTTTTTTTAAATAGAGATTTTACTTAGAAATTCTTCATAAATTTAAAATTTTTTAAATATTATTTCTTATTTATTCTTTTTTTTTTTATTGACGTATGCATTCTTTGACTAATTTGGGATTGTCCTCAAAAATTTTGAAAAAAAATGTCATTTTGGCTATGACGTTGCATCTTTTTGTTCTATTCATTATAATGGATTGACGATGAGCGAAAAACGTCAAAGGCAATGTAACCACGTTGTGAATGCCAATATAACCGCCAATTACAGCGTCAAAATTAATGTGTAATTTCGCTTTGACGTGCTTTGTACGTAACTTTCAGAATGTGAGAGCCAGAACAATGCTAATTATCGCTCTGCACTGCAAGAAATATTAATCAACGTATCCCAGTTAGGATATAACGAGCGTACGATGTGCAAAAACTTTCATTTTTATTCATTTACGATGTAGTGCAAACGTACATTTATTTTAATAAATATCAAACAAAATACCGGTGTACATTTTTCCCCCAATTTTTTATCGCAAAATTAAATATGAGCATAGTGAAATATTTATCATCCAACACAAAATCTATGTAATTAACGCATGTATCTTACTATAATGTATATATTTGTATATGAGTGTGTAATTATCATATATATAATATTCTTTATTTTCTATTTTTTAATAATAATTAGTAATAACAGTTTTTTTCTTTTTTATATATCAAAATAAAAATAAAATTTTGAAACCCTCCTATATTATATTTTTTTTTTTATATATATCAAAATAAAAATAAAATTTTAAAACCCTCTTATATTATTTAACGCGTATAATCGCATACAGATCACTCTATTTCTGACATTACCACTTAAAATAAAAACATTATTTTTTATAAAATTTTGAGAGAAGAAATTAAAATTGTGTACAATTTTTAAAAGTTCTATAAAATCCCCAAAAAAAGAAATATATTCTCTATAAATTTGCTCTTTTGAAAGCATCGCGTATTATTTCTAAAAGTGATGTAAAAAATATTTTATATAAAATGTTACGTAAATATTCAATGCAGTTATCGATTCGCATAAATACCCGGAAACATAGTAATGTGTAAATTTTTTTTTCAAAAAAAAAAAAAAAAAGAGAAACGAACAGGGATACGTGTACATTTGATATTTGCTATGAGATTTTCGTCGGGGACGTCAGGGGAACGGATGGCGGATTTTGAACGTAAATTTCGACGCGATGCATCGCCCTCGCAAAAACGAGGAATGGCATAAAACGGTCGAGGGAGATGCGAAACGTTTCAGTAGCTGTCGCCTACAAATACCGCGATCTTCTTGGTGAAATCTGCATGCCGAAGAGCTGTGACAGCTCACTCCCCCGCGTCTGCTGCTGTCTTCGTCCCCTTATCTCATCTCTTTCATCGCTATTGTTCAATTTTGCCGATTTTCTTCGGCTCTTCGTATTGCCGCACTTTTCCTTCGTTTTATCGCTTTTTGAAAGAGTATGTCTTTTTCCCTTTTTTTTTTCTCTCATCGTGTGTACCCAAGGATATTTTAGTGCGTGCGAGCGTATCTTCTTTTGATACGCGAAAAATGTGGAATAAATAAAGCAGCATCCAGTGGAAAAACGATAAATCCCGAGAGGTGCGCCAGCAATTTGTTGAATGGGAAGAGAAAGAGAATAAGAGAGAAAAGAAAGAGAAAAGGGCTCAGTGAAAAACGGATGCAGTATAAGAGGAAGGGCAACGTGAGAAAAGCGAAGGACAGCTTAGATGCGCACGTCCGAAATCTTGTAATTTATGAAGGCGAGCATTGTGTAATTTGAGCGATAAATAATGTTATCATAATAGCATCTCACGGTTTATCATGGGAATCGGGGCTCTTTGTTGCATTGTTGAAAGATTTACCCGGGATTCACTTAAGGCTTTATCCATATTTGATGAATTTATAGAATCCCAATATGTTATACATATAT
>JBCEZV010000022.1:372016-383074 GCA_039654365.1 Cataglyphis livida
TTAAAAAATAATTATTTAATATTATTAAATAATATATTAAATTATATATACTTTATTATATATTTTTATATAATAATGTTATATTATTTAATTAAAAGATAATTATTTAAAATTTTAAAATTTAAAAAATATATATTTTTTTTTTAACACATTTAAGTTGCTTTAAAAGAAACTTTAAAAGAAACTTCCATTAATAGATGGAAATGTTACAAAAGAATAGCGAGGAATCCTCATAATATTTTCTGACTTTAAGGGTTCAGTCTTTAGAAAGTTAATAAAATCGTTTCCTTTTTTACATTTTCTGTATGATATCTGAAAAACATATTTTTCAAATTTTATTGAAAAATTCACAAAATTGACAAAGTTATGACTTTAAATAAGATACACAATTAGATAAGACGCACAATTTATCAAATAAATCTGTAAAACTGTAATTTTTCTCAAAACACAATTTTTAGTTAATGTGCCGGATTTCTTATAAATAATAAATTAAATAATTTCAATTTTTTCGAATAAAAGTGAATACTTTTTTAAAAATACTAAATTTAATTAGAATAAAAAATTATTTTTTAATATTTATCTGAAATCAAAAAATAAAAACATTTTAGCAAAATTAAAATATCTAATTTGAAAATACAGTACTTTGTTATTTTTTTATTTTTTCTGGTAAAATTAGATTTTAATATTCCAAAGAAATCTTGTGGAATAAAACTAAATTTTTTTTATTTTTTAACCGCTCTGTTATATTGTCTAACCATTTTTTTAACATGTTACGAGGAGAGGCTTGTATTGAATAAAAAATATAGTTAAATATCTAAGATTAAAAATATTGACATAATGTTTAAACATCAATAAAAACACATGTAAAACGCAAAAAAATTAATTCCCAATATTCTTCAAAAAAATTCCCCAAAATTATCAATTTTTCACACTGCTATGGTAGACTGAACTCTTAATTAATTAAAAATCAGTTTGAAACTATATCGGCTATATTTTTCTAAACATTAATATCAGATTGAATCAGCATGATTAAGCTTCTTTATGTAAGGAGCGTCTTTTGAAAAAGAGAAGCAAGCTTTCGCAAAAGGCAAAGGGGTCAACTGGGTCGGTCAGATAACGTGTGGTAAAGCTTCTTAAAAAATGAAATATCATCCTTTGTACATTATCATATAAAACACTCGGCTGGGATTTCTCGCGACGTCCTGAAAAGTAGATGCGATCGCGCGGTTAGTAAAGGCACACTTGGCGAAGAAATTTGCGACATTTCTACCACAAATCTATCTATCTAGACAGGAATCTGCACGTCTAGTAGTCTCGGGAAATTCTTTTGAAATAAATACAATGTCGCGACGAATCTCATTTTAAGATATGACTTATATCTGTGAAATTGTGAGTTAAACGCGAGAGCGGATAAAAAAAGGAAACTGAGTAATGTTAAAAATTTGCATGTGTACTTAAATATGCACGTGAATAAAATATCAAAATTAAAAATATATTGAAAATTCCTAAATGACTTCTAAAGAAATCTAGTTAATTTAATTATAAGCTGTTTGGTATTAAATACTGATTTGGAACAAATATTGCAAGAGATATTACATAAAACATAAAGTTACATAATATCAAAAAAAAAAAATCAAAATATAAAAAAATAAAGTCTCTCTTTTATATGTGTGTCGTAAAATATTATTATAAAAAAAATATCATCATAAAAAAATTTAATTAAAACATTTTTTATTAAAAACGTTTTAATTTTAATAATTTTTGTGAATATATAATTCCATAATATCAAAGTTTGTAACAAATATGATATCTGCTAAAAGTTAATATTGTGCAGAATTGTTTTTTATATAAAATAACTATATGTTATATTGATGAAGCTTGAAAGTGCCCCATTTTTGCACAATATATGGCGAATGCAGAAAGTACCACATAACAATAAAATATGACGATTTCCTTTATTTATGTAACAAAAGAAACAATGAAAAGTGCGGCGAGAGATCAAAGGAAAAGCAAGAAAAAAATTCAGAAATAAATCGGAAGCCTCTTAAGAAAATTCGACTTCTCGGTGGTATTTTTTTCTTTCTCTTTTTTTTTTAATAAGAAGTGGTTGCATTTCGATGATGCATCGGAAGACGCGTTTGTAACGAGTTCTAGCTAGCAGGAAGGTCATCCTGTGAAGATCGCGACGATAAGAAAAAGCGCGAAAGTCGAAGAACGAAAAGTTCGATTGAGAGTAAAGAAAAAAGCGATCGATTTCTGCGCGCGATAAGAGGAAATCGAATGAGAAGACGCGACTATTCGTCGACGCATATATGTATAATGAGTGGCAGAAGAACCCGGGCAGAAGATGTTCCGTTCGCCGATGAAGGCTCTTTTCACGGAGTTGTCGCGAAGAGGTGAAAGAGATGGGAGGAGGAAAGAGTGGGAGGGAGTATAAAAAAAAAGGTAAGGAAAGAAGCGCGAGTAAGCCTCTTAGATAAAGAAAACTGATTTTCACTCGGGAATTGCGTAACGAAAAACGCATCGCGTTTCCGGAGCGCGAAGAAAGAAGCGTCGCTTTAAAGCAAAAGGACAAAAAAAAAGGTAAAATATAATAAGAAAGAAGAAAGTAGAAAGATTGTATAACAGGAATTGTTGAAAGGAAGAAAAACACGGCGAACTCAAAGGGAAATAAACACGTGATATATAAGAGAGAGAAAATGTAAAGTGCAAGAAATATTGATGAAGAAAGAGAGAAAATAGAGACTCGATAATGGACGAGGCAAAGTAGTGAATTTCTAATTGAAAAAAAGAAAAAATAGAAAAAAAGGAAAGAAGATAAAATGATAAAAAGTGAAAAAAAAACAAAATTTTTGAATGATGAATCTATTTTAACAACACATATGTCTAGAGAATATCCAGAGGACATCCAGAAAACATCCAAAAAACTTCCAAAGATAATATTAACTAATAAACATTCAAAGATGTTTTACATCTTTTGAATAAAACATCCTTTGCATCTCCAGAAGACATCCAGAGAATATAAAACTTCTGATATCGTTAGGACGTTCTTTGGATGTCTTTTGGATATATGTGTTGTTGTTATAGTAGATTAGAGTAAATGAGATAGAAAAGAAAATCATGGAAATTTAAAGATAAATAAATTTGATAGGAAATAACAAAAACAAAAAAAGAACCACAAAGATATAACGGAAAATAAGGAAAATATAAAGATAAGAGGTAAAAACTGCTGGTGGGGATAAGATAGACATAATACAAAAAATGGCATGAATAATGATAGAGTAATGTCGATGAAGATGAGAGGAAATTGTGATTCACAGAAAGATAGACATGACGCGAAAGCGAAAGCTCGAGAGAAAGCTCCGCGGGAACTCGTCGTCTCGTTGGTTCTTAGAAAATACGAGTAGGCACACAATCATGTTACGTCGTGAAACGAAGCTCGTTAGGTTACGTGACGTTCCGCCGCACAAAGAAACGTGACTGTCAGATAAGAGAGTGCCGGGTCAAGTTTTCACTTCCGCCTTTTCTTCATTATCAGACGGAGCGCGAAACGCGCGGATGCGAAACGGACGTTATCTCATAACGAGCATCTCGCTAGAAAGGGTCAAACGGCGCCGCTAGATAAGAAGAAATGGCGGTAAGACTCACGGAAGAAAGGAAGAGAGACATTCACGGTGAAAAAAAATAAATGCGACATAGGAAAAAGTGGTTTTATTTTAATAATAGAATTTTTTAAAGAAAAAATTATCTTAAACTTGTCAAAAAATTGATTTTAAACATTAAGGTATGTATATTAGTAAGTACATAAAATTTATAAATTCCAGATTTTCTTTATTTATGTTTATGTATACAGGGTGTATCTGAAATAATGCACTAAACTTTTTACTTAAACTTTAGGAGCTTATTCTAGAAGTTCAAAATAAGACTTTTTTTCTTTTAAACATGGATCCGCAAATAAACCCCCCTCCGAGTTAAAATTCGAAAATGTGTGAAATTGATCAAACACTCGCAACGGAAATTTATTTATCTCTCAAGAGAGGTTAATAGGTAACGTCAAAACTAAGATCAAATAATAAGGCAATTCATAAATAACAAGTTCAAGTATAAGTACGGACGAAAGACTGAAAAGGTTTTCGAAACTGTCAGCTTGGTAAATTAATGTTTTCATAATATAGGTTTTATTTTTTTATTTTAGTTGGTTTATTTTAGTGGTACTTTACTTCATAATTTACTGGACTATACCAAATTTCAACTTCTGCCATTTTTTTTCTGAAATACAGCTAATTTTTAATTTTTTCCCCAAACTTTAGGGGCCTCTAGCTCGGAGGAGAATTCATTTGCGGACCCATATTCATAGGAAAAAAAAGTTGTATTTTGATCTTTAGAATATGCTCCTAAAGTTTAGTGTATCATTTCAGATACACCCTGTATGTATTGGTTTAAGTGATCTCATTGATATTTATTATATTCAGAATAAGAAATATTATATAAATTGATCTAGAAACATTCACTAGATGTAGAAAACTTCCTTAAAAATATTAGTTTAATAATAGAATTTTTTAAAAGAAAAAATTACCTCAAATTTGTCAAAAAATTGACTTCAAAAATTGAAATATATTAAAATACATGAAATATATAAACTCTGAATTTTCTTTAGTTATATTATATCGATTTAAGTAATCTCAATAATATTTATTTTATTCGAAATATGGAATATTATATATAGGTTAATCCAATAAAGCTTTTATTATGTAGAAAATTTATCCTTAAAAATATTACTTATATAATATAATTTAAAAAAAAAATGATCAAACGTCAAAAAATTGGCTCCAAAAATTGAAGTATATTAAAGTACACGAAGTTTCTAAATACTGAATTTTCTTTAATCTTCAACTACTGGCCAAATCTGGCCTACACAACTACACTCGCGGAGTAGTCTCAAATTTAAAAGTTTTAATTGAAATGAAAAACCCAAAACCCCAAAAACCCAAAAAATAATTATACTAAGAATACATAAAAGCGCGGCAACGCTTGTGCCATACGAGAAATATTTTCGTAATTGTGTGCGGTGGGATACGTTTGTACCCCGCCAGTGTAGTTAAGGGTTAATCATATCGATCTAAATCTCATTGATATTTACTTCAGAGTAAAAAATATTATATGGTTTAATTTAATAGAGGATTTATTATGTCCAACATTAATTTTTAAAAGTATATTATTTTAATAATAGAATTTTTTGTTAAGAAAAAATTATTTTGAACTTGTCAAAAAATTGAAATATGTATATTTTGAAATATACGAAATTTATAAACTTTGAATTTCTTTAATTGCGGATTTAATATTCTGTGCGACATTAGTGGCCACTGCGTAAACTAATCAATATGGCCACCGCGTCGATAGTTTTAACCTTGTTTACATACGGCATCCAATGAAGTTATGAAAAAATAAGAACTGTGTTACCAAAGAAAGTGTTTCAGATGTTCAGCAATAAAGTGCTGTAAGTTTTAGAAGTAATTTAAAAAGAATTATTAATAGTTTTCGATCATGGTCCTTGACGATATTGATGCATGGGTATCCTTACACACAAAGTATCCAAACAAAGTGTCAACATTTTTCATGCAAAATCAACAATAATAATTTTTTTACATTATTATTCATATAAAACTAATACTAATATTGCCGACGTAGCAGCCATGTTTGTTATGCTACACTAACGCTCTTTTTCCCGCGATGGATATTCTTTTCTAATATCGATTTAAGTGATCCATTGATATTTATCTTATTTAGAATACAAAATATTCTGTAGATTGATCCAATGTAGTTTCACTTATAGAAAATTCATCTTTCAAAATATATTATGATGCCTTCACTTCGAGCTCATTCAAAATAGCGGATACACATATTTTTTTAAGTATGTTCCATTCATGCTCATGATTAATTTCAAAGATTGTTCAACTTTACAATTTTGCATTTTCTTATACAAGTTACTGAATGCGTCTGAATACGGAATGAAAGTGGCGGAGCAAATTTATGAGTTGACGGGAACATTAGGCGTATATGTAAACGTTAAATGTATATGTAAACATTAAGCGTATATAATGTGGAAAACAATTATTCATTCTAATTATGAAAACGTACATCTATGTAATCTATATGCGCGAAATAAATTATGTTTTATGTTAAACCCTGTAGTGATCCGTCATGTCGAGTCTACACGCGAAGCTTAAAATAGTAAGCATGTGAAGTATAAAACATTGCATTATGTAGGCAGCATTGCATTCGTTGATGATATATTGTCCCGAATTATATGTAACTTTGGATTATTGAATTATCGTGCAGTTTATGAATATCAAATAATTGCAGCATTATATTTTTTAATGTCAAACGCATTTAGCCGAGACTGACCTGAATGATTGTTTTCTCTAAAATTTGTTCTATTTTTTAAATTATTTATTTATATTTAACCCGCGCAATTTATCGCGTGAAAGGGATTATTCAAATAAACCGCCAAATAATCTGCATCAAATTAAAGAGCTTTTAAGTTTGATGTGATGATATATTAAGCTAAGATTTACTTCCAAACTTTATTTTCTTAAAAAATGTAAATATATTCATATTAATCTACCTTCATATTGATTACTTTACTTTAATTTTATCAAGACGCGCGCGTGGTTGGCATATCTAACATCGAATAAAAAAAAAAAAATTGCGATCGAGAATAAATCTTATGTATAATCCTTACCGAGATAGACTTCAAACTTTTTGAAAAAGAGACGTTCGTTAAAAATTAACGGTACTTTCGCGAAACATTCTATATGTAATATAAAGTCAGGATGAAAGAGAGGAAGCTGGCGAACAGGAAGGAAAAGTGAAGCTAGGAGTTGGAACAGCTCGGAACTTCTTCCTTTCTGATCTTCGGTCAATGGTGGTTGTAAAAAGGTACCGCCAGCAAGGGTAAAGGGTGACGTTTGCGATGGTCTACGGTTGCTGGAAGCTCCGATAATCCGAGCTTTTTTTCTCTCTTTCTCTCTCTCTCTCTCTCTCTCTCTCTTTTCTTTCTACGTTCTCTCTCTATTTCTCTCTCGAATACGGTCGACCGTGTATATAGACAAGCAGTACTTACAGACGTGATGAAAAGCACACGGTTCTCATACAGGTTTCGCAGACCCTTTAAATATGCTCCGCTATACGAATATATTTCTAAAGGATTACATGTAAAATTAAACAAGAATAAATTTCAAAACATCTGTGGGGCAAACTTCTTTTTCTTCTACATATCAGATAAGAAGAAAATACACAAACGCTTTTCTGGCTGATCGATGCGATGGCTTTCAATGTGAATAACGGCATGGTTCTTGTAAGAAATAGGAGATTACATAGTAGATTTGTACTAAAAAAATGTACTAAATCCAAAAATCATATTTTTATATAAAAAAAATATTTATTTAAATACTTGCAAAAGAATTCATTGTTTTAATCAAGTATATCTGAATTAGTAAAATATAAAATAAAAGCAAAGTATGCTTTTATTTATAAATAAAAAAAAAGTTTTTCTATTTTTATTATGCTAAATTACTTACTGTAAGAAAATATTTTTTAAATTTTTGGCTTGTTTCAAAAACACAGGTTTTCTTCATTTTAAAAAATAATTTTTTATCTTTAAATAAATATTTTGTATATAAGGATTTTAAAAATGTATTTAAAAAAAATTATAATTTTCATTATATGCAACTAAATAATTTATTTAATATAACAAAATATTTTTGGAAGTGAAATATATATTTATCTGATTAAAAAAAACTTTAATGTATTATCTATCTAATTATCTTTTCTTCAAATGAATAGCGATTATGAGCAGTATGTAGAGAAAAATTATAAGAATAAATAAAGCCCAGAAGGAAAAATTAGGTGTGTAAAAAAGTTGAGGAACACTGGCTTAAGGCCACGAACACACCAATGGTGCGGCTTTCTGTCTCTGCGTAATTCCCGGTGTCAAATCTAGTAACGAGCGTCGAGGGTGTAGACAGGCTTAATCCGCGCGGCTTACGCCGATAAAAATGGCGCTGCTGTTGAACGTCGTTTCGTTTTTATGTTTTTGAAAGAAAGCTTCACTGCAACTAGTAAATAGTATGCTTGAGAAAAATTTCTTTAGCATTCTAATGATAATCGGATTTACTTTATTCACGCAGTATATTAAATTGAAATAACTGTGTCATGAATCAAAGATTGCGTATCCGTTGATTAAATATTAAGTTTACATTAAGAGATTATAATAATTGAAATAAAGAGATTACAAAAAAATTGATATGTTGTAATTAAAATTATTTTCTCAAGTAGAAAAAATTTCAAGCGCCCTTTTCTTTCTATATTTTGAATTTTTAGATCAATTAATGGCATTATTAATAGCATATTTTTAAAGTAATATAATGTTAAAATAATTCAATTGAAAAAATTATAATAATATATTAATTTTGATAGTTTCATTTATCCAGCAAAAATTATTTTATGTGTGAGCGATTTATCTAGGACAATCATCTAAAAAAAGCTTAAATAAATAAATAATTCTTTTTAATTATTCTAACAATTTTTTAATGTCATTATGTCAATGTGTCACTCAAAAAACTTATTATCTGTTTAGAATTATTTTAAGTAAGAAAATGTAAAGTTTTATTAATTATTTATTATTGCATTTTTATAATACCATTAAAACGCGAATCTTCGCGAGAATTAATAAGATTTTCTGCGGTTTTCCAATTTGCAAGGCTTTAAAGCTTGTAATCGCAAGGCAAATGAGTAGGAAATAAAAGACGCGTGTTTCCTTTAACGGTGGCGCCGGCGGATGTACGTAATGAATTCCGAACGAAAGAAACTTAAGCCCGAAATTAACCCGAAGAATTTAATTACCACCCAGTGAAATTAAACTTTGTCTTTTGATGCATATTCATGGTGAAACCGCCGCGGGCTTTCTTCGTCGCTTCTGAAAAAAAAAAGGAAAGGATAAAAGTAGTCAGGCTCTTCGTTCAGTTTCGTAACGAGGTGCATTGTGCCGTGATATAAAAGGTCGAATAAGGAATACCGATTAAGGAACACGATAACTGCCTTAAGCTAATTTCGCGGTCTCTCAAGTACAACACAATCTTCAAAAAAAAATGCCACTTTAGATAGGAAATTAGTTAATTTTAAATGTTGGATCAAACAATTCGATTAAAAATACTCGCCCTTTAATAACTTATGGAGATAATTTGTCCGAACGACTCGCGCCTTTACTTTGTAACATTCAGTCTATGATCCTCTCGGATTCAAGACCTATCTGTTCACCCTCTTAAGTGTCTCTCTTGCACGAATCCTCCCGTTTCGCTTTCGTCTTTTTATTCATGAAATTCGCTCCGGAGAGATTTCGAGAGTCCGCATGAGGAAAAAAAAACGGCGGCGCATTATCAAGGTTTAAAAGCGTCGTCCGTCAAGTCGCACGCTAAGCCGATTTTGTGCCTCGCGCGTGCACGAAGGGATGAAAAAAAGTGGTTACGTTTCCTGCGATTACAAGAGTGTTTGCTTGATGATATTTATTTCAAGTCTTTTTAACGGATAAATAGTATAATATATTGCCATGCTAAAAAAAATACACTAAGTAAAATATAAGCTAATAATAAGTAAAAAATATATACTAAGTAAAAAAATTCTTTTTCTTACTAAACAAGTTTATTTATTTAAATACTTGCAAAGGAATTAGTTATCTTAATCAAGTAGCAAATATATTTAAATTATTTGTAAATAAAAGAAAATTTGTTTTTTTTTTTACTTTTATTACTATATTATTTTCTTTAAAAAAATATTTTTTAATTTTTGCCTGCTTGTTTTTGAAACACAGTTTTTTTTTATTTTAATAATTTTTTATCTTTAATATATAAATATATAATATATAAATATTTTTCTATATTAAAATTTTAAATACTTGATTTTAAAAATTATAATTTTTATTACATGCAAATAATAATTTGTTTAATATAACAACCAAATTTTTTTAAAAAAATTTTATTTAAATAAAAAAATCAAAAATTAACAAAATGTATTTATTTGATAGAAACAAATTTTGTTTTTAATACAGTATAATTGAATCGCTTTTTTAGGAAAAATTGTAATTTGATGGAATGCAATTTTTGAAGAATTTAAAAAATAAACATAGATAAATTAAATACTACTTAACAAGTAATAACTATAATTATATAATTTGATGTGCATAAATTGTATTGCGTCTTAAATAGATGCTAGTTTTAAGTAAAATCTTGAATTTATTTGAAATAATAAATATTTTTAATTGTAATAAATACACATATATTTGTTTTCTTAAAACTAATATTTCAAATATCTATAAAATAAATATAGTAGTTTTTAAAATAATATCCTTTTGAATTTATATTTAAAGGATTCCATCAATCAAATGTGACAAACATGATTCGCAAAAGATATATCTTTCCAGAAAGTGACTCCGAAGCGATGCTGACTGATAAAAGTCGAGGGGTTGTAGAATCGAAATTGATCCTCGTATAAAAGAGTGGCTGGATAATTTAAATAAAAATTCGGTACTTTATTCGTAAAATCGATTTGCTACCCTTGGATCTTATCTCGCTCTCATTCGAACGTGAGATGAGTTAAATTTTTATTTCACTGCGTCGGCCTCGCTTCCAATAGGTATTTCATTTCGTTGAACGAATGTTGTCTCAGTTTGTGAGATTTATGTTCTCATAAAAATTTATAAAAAATGATCAATGTAAAATAAACTGTAAATCCTTTGCAATTGTGCAATAAATAATAATTCATGAAAAAAAAATTGACTCTAAAATATTACTTCTTTTAAAGCGCCAACAATTTCTTTCGTTTAGAAATGGAGAAGGGGCGGTCTAAGTGATCACTTTTTGGCGTTAAACTATCAAGATACGAGATTGCAACACGACGTACTCGAAACGTAAGCGCACTTAAGCTTGAGATTCAACGAGCAAGAACTCGAGCATGTTTTGGAACCTCGAACGTCATTGAAGAGTCCAGCTGGTTCTTTTCTTT